>PVLC010009093.1:0-55610 GCA_004027655.1 Graphiurus murinus | reverse complement strand
GTACTGGGGATTGAACTCAGGGGCATTCTACCTCCGAGCTACACCCCCAGCCCTATTTTTTTATTCTTTATTTTGAAACCGAGTCTCACTAAGTTGCGGAGTGCCTCACTAGGTAGCTGAGGCTGGCTGCGAACCCGGATCCTCCGGTCTCAGCCTCCCGAATGCTGGGATTACAAGCGTGCGCCACCACGCCCGGCTTGTTCTGCTTTTTTTTAGAAAAATAAATTTTGTTGTGTATATGTAAGGTTCACACCATGATATTATGGGATATATTTAGATAGAAAAAGTTACTATAGTGAATCAAATTAACATATATATCATTTCACACACTTCTTTTGTGATGAGCAGCTAAAATCTCCTTATTTTACAAAAATTTTAGATATAATATATTTTTATTAACTATAGCCTCATGTTGTACATTTGATCTCTGGACTTGTTCATCTCACATGTCTGCTGCATGGTATCTTTTGACTTACATCTTTCCATTTCCCATTATCTCCATAACCACAGTATTATTCTCTATTTCTGTATATTTGAATTAAAAAATATTTCACATAAATGAGATTATGCATTATTTTGTCTCTGTATTTTATTTATTTCACTTAATATCTTCTAGGTCTATTCTATTGTGGCAAATGGAAGAATTTCCTTTTTTAAGGCTAAATAATATTCATTTGTGTATGTGTACGTGTGTGTGTGCACATGCGCATGTGTGTATCCTATTTTCTTTATCCATTTGTGTTGATGGACACTTAGGTTACTTTAGATCTTGGTCACTGTGAACAATACTGCAATGCAGGTAAGAGTGCAGATATTTTTTTCTTGTATTTTTATTGGTGTGTTATAGTCTCACATCATAATGTAGCTCATAGTGATGGTGGTATGCATGCATACAGCACCTGGTGGGGAGTGCAGATATTTTTATGAGGTGGTAATTTCCATTTACTTTGAGTATATACACAAAGGAGGGATTCCTGGGATGTATGGTAGTTCTATTTTTAATTTCTTTAGGAACTTCCATACTATTTTCCAGAACAATTGTTCCTTTCTTCTAATTTTGTAATTGTTATTATTGGTTTTTTTTTTTTTTTTTTTTTGGTACTGGGGATTGAACCTAGGGGCATTCTACCTCTGAGCTACACCCCCAGCCCTATTTTTTATTCTTTATTTTGAAACCGGGTCTCACTAAGTTGTGCAAGGACTCACTAAATTGCTGAAGCTGGTTTCAAACCTGCAATCCTCCTGTTTCAACTTCCCAGATACTTGGATTATAGGCATGCACCACTACACTCAGCTTATTATTATCTTCTATTTTATTTTTTTGTGGTATTGGGTATGGAACCCAGGGGCATTCTACCTCTGAGCTACACCCTCAGCCCTATTTTTTATTCTTTATTTTGAAAAAAACAGAGTCTCACTAAGTTGCAGAGAGTCTCGCTACGTAGCTAAGGCTGGCTTCAAACCTGCGATCCTTCTGACTCAGCCTCCCAAGTACTGGATTACAAGCATGTGCCACCATGCCCAGCTTCTTTTAATTTTTCTTCTTTTCAAGTATAAACAAATCTCAAGGTCAGAGATTGCTCACTAAAGTAAGAATTGTATTTAGGTACAAAGATATTCATATACAGGACATTATGAGATTATAACCAGCCCAACCATCTATACTAAATAGATGTTTGAAGAGACTGTGAAGTAGCCAGGTGTGGTGGCGCACGCTTGTAATCCCAGCATTCGGGAGGCTGAGACCGGAGGATCCGGGTTCGAGGCCAGCCTCAGCTACCTAGTGAGGCACTCCGCAACTTAGTGAGACTCGGTTTCAAAATAAAGAATAAAAAATAGGGCTGGGGGTATAGCTCGGAGGTAGAATGCCCCTGAGTTCAATCCCCAGTACCGAAAAAAAAAAAAAAGAGACTGTGAAGTGAAAACAGAATAACATGGAGAAAAGTTTTCAGAATTTTTCTATTTGGAGAAAGATGGTGATTGTTCAGTTTTCTTCTCCTCAAAAAGACTTTCAGTATTTTTTTCTTTTTATCTTTTGGTTCAGGAGATTGAACCCAGGGTTATTCTACCTCCAAGCCACACCCTAATTATTTTTCAATTTTTTTTTTTTGAAATAAGTGTTTACTAAGTTGTGGAGGGTCTTGCTAAATTGCTGAGGCTGGCCTAGAATCCACGATCCTCCTGTATCAGCCTTCCAAGTACTGGGATTACAGACATGCACCACCATGCCTGGCTGGCTGTTAGTATTTCTATAGTAAGACAGGACTCTCCTTGGCTCTGTTTTACAGGTAATTATTAAGTACAACTTGATGAAGTTTTCAAAATCTTGTTCCTTGAAAACATTATTTTTAGATGATTTTTTCTCAGTATTATTATTACTATTATTATTTTCGCACTGAGTCTACCCCAAACCTTTTCAGTGATACTAGACTTTGGAAACTTCTTTAATATTATAATGCAAGTAAATTGGAAAATTATTTGATATGTAAATTTGATTTTATAATAGGTAGTTCTATTGTAGTTATGATAATAAAATACCATTATTGAATATTTTCCAGTTCTATGCTATATACTTTCTAAATCTCATTCTACTTTTACAGTAGTTATATGAAGTAGGAATAATTACCCCAGGTTTATAAATAAGGAAACTTAAGACTCAAAAGAGTTTAATTACATAAGCTCAGTGGCTCACCCAGGATTCGAACCCTGGACTACTAACTTCTGAACTACTGCTTAAAGTTCCTGCTTGTAAATGTTATGGTAAGCTTGATGAAGCTATTTTTGGTGTTTGTGTGTGTGTGTGTGTGTGTGTGTGTGTGTGTGTGTGTGTGTGTGTGTTCTGGGTATCAAACCCATCCCAAGGCATCTCCACCCCAACCCCTAAGCTACATGAAGCTTTCATGTATGCTGCATTGCTCTTGATGCCCAGTCTGCCTAGTTCAAATGATTTTGTATAAAACTTTTGCTTGTATTACACCAAAATGTGTCTTGCTAAAACATTTGCCTTTGTGACTTTATGTAGACATAATTTTGACAGTCTTTTAGTATATTATGTACTAAACTTATTGTTGTGTGTGTGTGTATATATCTATATATGTCACATATTGAATAGAATCTTGGTGGTGGCTCCTTGGAAATTTAGGTGGTGTATCTTGAGTGTCTGTTCTACTTTTCACATAGTAGAATTGCTGCTTACTCCATAACTCTGCTAGAGGCTAAGGCCTTGGTTCTGGGGGATTATTTACATATAAATATAAAACAGGTAATCTAAAATGGTGGTATTAGTTGTCTAACATTATGAAATATGAAATGTTAGGTTGATCATTGTTGAGGAAAACCAATGCATAAATTGTTTAGACATTATGGTTAGGCATTATGTTGTATGCTATGATTTTTAAAATATGTTTATTGGTATAATAGAGTCTCACATCATAATGTAGTTCATAATACTTTAGTGGTCTTTCTTATTTATAAAATATAGATATTATTATTTTTAGGCTGCATACAAGGTCTTCGGTTATTGGGCAGTTGCTGACGACTTCAGGGAGCTCTGGCAGCCTGTTCCTCTGCCAGCCAACATCATAGATATTTCTTACATGTTAAATTTCAGTTAAACTGAATAGCTTGTAGGCATGCTACCAAAAAAAAAAAGTTGATTTGAAATTTTGTCCTTAACATATTTTACTTCTGACCATTATAGTCTTTCCTCCTTGCTCTCTTTGTAGGTGTCGACTTTTCATTGAGATTCAGCTTTGTTAACTCTTTGAAGCCCTTCTTGGTGACAGACCTCTGTCACTCAGCCTTTCCAGTACATGAATCTACTTTAGAACTTACATCTTATTCATCTTATTAATTTATATGCCTCTTTCTTACTAGACTTTAGATTTCTTTTTTCTTTTTCTTTTTTGCAAAGCTGAGGATTCAACCCAGGGCATGATAGGTAAGTGATTTACCATTGAGTATACTCCCAGTCCACTAAGCTGCAGACAGACCTCTTAAGGGCAAGTACAAAGGCTACATGTCTAACTCATTTTTATATCCTCAGTTTTCAGTATAATAACATAGAGTGGATGCTTAATAAGCACTTGTTGAATGAATGAATGTTTAGTTTCTAGGAAAGAAAAGGTGATCCTTGCAGTTGTGATAAAGTGAATTCCAAGGTAGAGCTAATATATTTTCTGGAAGTATTCAGTGTGCAAAGAGTATCTTTCCCAAGGTCTCACCATAATTACACTAGTTTCTTGGAATCAACATGTAGTGTATATATACAATTTTTTTATATTGAACAATCAAACATTTGTTATTAGAAATTTGTTCACAAAATTTAGAAAGCTGATTTTTCATAAATACTAGATTTTAATAATAATGAACATAATAGATTTCAACTTATTTTCCTTAAGGAGATGCATATGTGTTCTGGTGATTTTTTTGCAGTACTGGGATTGAACTCATGGGCATTCTACCTCTGAGCTATATCCCCAGCCCTATTTCTTATTCTTTATTTTGAAACAGGGTCTCACTAAGTTGCGGAGGGCCTCACTAGGTAGCTGAGGCTGGCCGCTAACCTGGATCCTCCAGTCTTAGCCTCTCAAATGCTGGGAATACAAGCATGTGTCACCATGCCTGGCTTCCTCTGGTGTTATAATCAGTCTGAAGTTGGAAAGGGCCCTTCTGGAAATCAAATGATAAACCTGTTTGTTATTATATTTAAATTTTCATTTACTCTACAACTATAATTCTTATGCCATGCAATCCTGATTTTTTTTTGCATGTGTGATACTAGGGATTGAGCCCAGTGGTATTCTACCTCTCTGCTGCTATATCCCCAACCCTTTTTTAAATTTTTTGTTTTTATTTTTATTTTTTATTTATTTATTTTTTTTTTGCGGGTCTGGGGATTGAACTCGGGGGCATTCGACCTCCGAGCTACACCCCCAGCCCTATTTTTTATTCTTTATTTTGAAACCGAGTCTCACTAAGTTGCGGAGTTCCTCACTAGGTAGCTGAGGCTGGCCGGGAACCCGGATCCTCCGGTCTCAGCCTCCCGAATGCTGGGATTACAAGCGTGCGCCACCACGCCCGGCTTGTTTTTATTTTTGAAACAGGGTCTCCCTCGGTTGCTGAGAGTCTCACTATATTGTTGAGGCTGTTCTTGAACCCGTGATCTTCCCTTCTCAGCCTCCCAAGTACTGGGATTACAGGCATGCACCACCACACACAGCTTAAAATGTTTATTATGGCTAGTATTATTAGAATAACAAATTATTACATGGTTTAGTAATTTTACATTACAGTTGAAATAATTCTATGTACATATGATAAATTACTAATGCCAATTTCAAAGACATGTGTGGGGAAGAGGAGGGAGAGAGTAAAGGAAGTAGGACCCAGAGGGAAATGCTCCACATGTTGTGTGCATGTGTACTCCTATCACTGTATACCTCAGTGATGAATAATTATGATGTGTAATAAAAGTATACAAAAACAATCACTAATTTATCATATTAGTCCTTATTTAATATGCCAAACTCTAAGTTGATGTTATAGTTTGTCCGTTTATGATTTAATAAGATTATATTAATTACTGGTTATATGTTCTTTCACCATCAGATACTGTTATAAATTTAACTGAGGAAATATTATAAAATGAAGATATTAAAAGGAAAATTAAGGTTTCTGATATCAACTAGATTACATTAAGTGACATTAAATGACTTGTTTTAGAATAGATAGAAACTAACTTAAGAAAATACACTGGATTAGAATGAACCATGCAGCTGGGTGTGGTGGCGCACGCTTGTAATCCCAGCATTTGGGAGGCTGAGACTGGAGGATCTGGGTTTGTGGCCAACCTTAGCTGCTTAGTGAGGCCCTCTGTAACTTAGTGAGACCCTGTTTCAAAAATAAAAGAATAAAAATAGGGCTGGGGCTGTAGCTCGGAGGTAGAATGCCCCTGAGTTCAATCCCCAGTACAGAAAAAAAAAAAAAAAGAAAGAAAGAAAGAATGAATGAACTATGCAAACAGCATATTCACTAAATAATTTAAGTGGGGAGAGGGCTTCAGGATTAGAAGGATTGAAATTTTCCTTGTTCAAGCTATGGACATGAAGATGATTTTGCAGGAAGACATCACATAGTCTGGTCATTAAATTTATACATTCTTTAGCCTATTTAATAGTCACAAACTTTTAAGTAAATACGTGTGATTTAATTTGTGCTGCTGAGAAAGAGCAATAAAAAATGGCAATAAAAGTCACATAATGAAATAAGAATACTAAAAAAAATTCTAAGGATTTTACTATAGTCCATTATTCATTCAATTTCAGGCAGCCTTTATGATTACAAATCACTTGATTGACTAACTAGACATTCTTAAAATGAATTATGAATCAGGTTCATTTTTCCTGGTTGATAGTTGGCACATGCTGTAATTCTTCCACTTTGTGATATATCAAATTCTTGAACAGTAATAAGAGATATAATCAACTCTTTATTTCAGGAAAACGAAATTGCATTTTCAGAGAATGACATGCAGTTGCTAACATTTTAACAACACATTGTAACTCCTGCCTTTGGATTCCATTGTGGAATCCACAGTGATGACATTATTTTTCAGATTAAAAAAATCTTTACAATGATTTTCCAAGAGGCCTAAAACTTCCATTGCTTCTGATCTATGGACTGCTTCAGCATTTGCATGAGCCTAGACTGTAAAAACAGTTGTTTTCTTCCCTTGGTATTTAAAAAAAAATGCATGGTGGAGGAATTGTACGTTTTAAAAACATTTCATTATAAAGAAAATACAATTTCCCCTAAATTCCTGATTTGTAATGAGGCCTTGACGTTGCAAACTTAAAAATGTGGGGAATTCTAATGGTTAATAGGGTTAATAGGGAGGACCTCTTTTTGAGTAGGAAAACATGTCCACAGTGACCTAAATTTTGAGTCTTTCCATTTGTAAAACTGAATCAAGGGGGTCAACTCTACTTTCAAATGTGTCCTATTCTTTTTTGACTTAATAAGAATTCTTCATGCGTAACTACACTGGCAACTTAGTGGTAGAAAATTCCTTGAGAACAATTACATTTTCTTTAATCACATCTACCCAAGCAATTGAAAATATAAGAAATGAATAGACTCTAATTTAACAAAAATATTTTAGAGCCGGGCGTGGTGGCGCACGCTTGTAATCCCAGCATTCGGGAGCCTGAAACCGGAGGATCTGGGTTCACGGCCAGCCTCAGCTACCTAGTGAGGCACTCCGCAACTGAGTGAGACTCGGTTTCAAAAATAAAGAATAAAAAATAGGGCTGGGGGTGTAGCTCGGAGGTAGAATGCCCCTGAGTTCAATCCCCAGTACCGCAAAAAAAAAAAAAAAAAAATTTTAGAGCTGATGATGTAGCTCAGTGGTAGTGCTCTTGCCTAATGTGTGAAGCCCTGAGTTCAATACCTAGCCCTTCCCCCCCAATTAGATGAACCATGTATTTGGTGTCATATCTAAGAAATTTTTGCCTAATCCAAATCCTTGAAGATTTTCACCTGTATTTTGTTTTAAAAAATTGTTTCATATGCTTGAGTCTATGATCCATTCTGCATTAATTTTTCTGTGTGTGCTGTGAGATAAAGGTCTAACTTCATGTTTCTAGCATGTGGATATCCAATTTTCCAAGTACCATTTGTTAAAAGGTTATCCTTTTCCTCACTGAATGTCATTGGCACCTTCATTGAAAATCAGCTGATCATAAATGTAAGGATTTATTTCTGGATTCTCAGTTCTTTTCCAGTGATCTGTATGTCTGTTTTCTTGCATGTACCACATTGTGTTGCTAACTATTGCTTTATATTAAATTTTAAAATTGAGAAATGCAAGTTGCCAGCTTTGTTATATCTTCAAAATTGTTTTGACATCCTAAGTCTTTTGTAATTCTATATAAATTTTATTATCATCTTGTCAATTTCTACCAAAGCCTGCTGAAATTTTGATAGAGATTATATTGAATGAATGAAATGATTAGGGATAAATACCCATCTTAACAATGTTGAACTTTCTACTCCATGAACCTACTATCTGACATTCTTTGGAAGGTAATCTGTCTGTTTTACTACCATCTGCTTGCTTTTAAGGTCTTTCTCTTTGCTTTTGGCATTAGGTTCACAATGATGTTTGGGTGTGGATTTCCTTTTATTTATACTACTTTGGGAGTTTAAGGCAACTTGAATATATGAATTGGTGTATTTCTTCAGTTCTGGAAATTTTATTTCTTCAAATACCATTTTCCATTGAGTCTAAAATACTATTCATTCTAAGATGGTACCATTTTTATATCACTGAAACACACACACACACACACACTCACACACACACACGCACACACACACACCCCTTCGTAATAATTCAATGCATTTTTTTCCTCCCTTAGTACTGGGGATGAAACCCAGGACCTTAAACTACCACTGAACTACCCTCTAAGCCCAATAATAGTACTATGCTATGTATGAGGTGGTCATACTGCTTCTGGTTGCTTTGAAATTTGCCATTTTCCCAAAGGGTTTGACAAATACTTCCTCAGTTGCATTACATGATGCATAGTTTTTTTTTTTTTTTTTACATGTATTTCTATAAGAAAGAATAGCACACTTTCATATGCTTATGTTTTTCTTAGATTCTTTTCAAGAATCTAGTGACCTCATATTAAACCTCAATATGATGTATGGTTACAATGAACTGATACAAGTAGATTAAAAACAATTTAATGACTACTCCATGGTGACCATTATTTCAATTATGAATATTTGCTTCAGTAATGTCAGACTGTGTTTCCCTTTATATACAAATTTAACAAACTTTTCTGAAGTACATCACACATCACAATAGCTACTGTGGTTTGAATGTGTACCCCAAAGTTCATGTGTTGGAAACTTACTCCCCAAGGTAACGGTGTTGAGAGATGGAACTTTTAAGAGGCAATTGGGTCATGAGGGGTCTACCCTCTTGAGTGGATTAGTGTCTTTACCCTGGGAGTGGGTAAGTTGTTGAGAAACTAGTCTTGTTAAACAATTGAGCCCAGCTTCCTCTCACTGTCTTGCTCTCTCTCTTGCCCTCTCCTCCCTTTCCATCATCTGCCAAGGGGTGGTATAGCAAGAAGCCCTTACTAAATGCTAGCCCCTTGACCTTGGGCTTCCTTACTTCCAGAACTCTAAGAAATAAATTACTTTTCTTTATAAATTACCCAGCCTGTGGTATTCTGTTATAGCAACATGAAATGGCCTATAATTTTTTTTAATTGGTGCATTGTAATCATACATCTTTGTTAGGTACAAACTGGTAGAGGTATACATGCACACATTTCTCATTTAACCCTTCCCCAATTCCTGCCCTACTCTCTCCCCTTCCCTCCTTCTCAAGTTCAGTTTAGTGATTGACTTTGATATGATTGTGAATGTACATCATGTGCATTAGGTTGTGTCCCCCCCCCCACAACCCCGCCACATCACCTTCAGTTAGGTCACCTTCTTTGCTCATCTAAGGTTTCTCCTTCTTCATCTAGAGTCCCTCTTATAACCTACTTCCTCCCTAGCTTCCGCATATTAGGGAGAGCATATGATTTTTTACTTTTTGTGACTGATTAATCTCACTTAGCATAATGTTTTCCAGATACATCCATTTCCCTGCAAATGATATGATTTTGTTCTTCTTTATGGCTGAGTAAAATTCCATTGTGTACATTTCCCATAGTTTTGTAATCCATTTATCTGTTGATGGACATCTTGGCTGGTTCCATGGTTTGGCAATTGTGAATTGTGCGGCTATAAACATAGCTACACATTCATCGGTCCGATAGTTTGGTTTCCATTCTTTGGGTAGATACTCAGAAGTGGTATTGCTGGATCATATGGTAGGTTCATTCCCATTTGTCTGAGGATCCTCCATATTGTTTTCCAAAATGGCTGCACTAATCTGCAATTTCACCAACATTGTATTAGGGTTCCCACCTCTCCATACCCTTGCCAGCATTTGTTGTTGTTTGTGTTTTTGGTGATTGCCATTCTAACTGGGGTTAGGTGATATCTCAAGGTACTTTTGATTTGCATCTCTCTGATGGCCACTGATGTTGAACAATTGTGAATTGTGCGGCTATAAACATAGCTACACACTCATCGGTCCGATAGTTTGGTTTCCATTCTTTGGGTAGATACTCAGAAGTGGTATTGCTCATACATTTATTGGCCATTTGTATTTATTTTTTTGTGAAGAGTCTATTTAGATTCTTTGCCCATTTTTTTAATTGGGTTATTTGTTTCTTAGCTTTGAGTTTCTTGAGTTCTATGTATATTCTAGATATTAGTCCTCTATCAGAGGAGTAGCTGGCAAAATTTTTTCCCACTCTGGGCTCTTTGTTGTGGTTCTTGATAGTTTCCTTTGCTGCACAGAAGCTCTTCAGTTTAATGCAATCCCATGTATTGATCTTCCTTTGAGTTGCTTGTGCCTTTGGTGTCTTGCTGAGAAAGTTTTCACCCATGCCTATGTGTTGAAGTGTTGGACCTATGCCCTCTACAAGTCAGGCCAGAGATCTTTGATCCATCTTGAATTGACTCTTGGGCAGGGTGAGAAAGTGGGGTTTATTTCCATTTTCCTGCATATGATTAACCAGTTTTTCCAACACCATTTGTTGAAGAGGCTATCTTTTTTCCAGTGTATGTCAAAAATCAATTGACTGTAAATGTGTGGGTTTGTTTCTGAGTCTTTTATTCTGCTCCACTGGTTTATGTGTCTGTTTTTGTGCCAATACTATGCTGTTTTTATTACTGTGGCTTTGTAGTATAGTTTGTAGTCAGGTATTGTGATGCCTCCTATATGGTTCTTGTTGCCAAGAACTACTTTGGCTATTCTGGGCTTTTTGTTGTTCCAAATGAATTTAAGGACTGATTTTTCTATGTCTGTGAGGAGTCACCCTGGTAGTTTAATGGGTATCACGTTGAATCTGTAGATCATTTTTGGGAGAATGGACATTAATTGGCCTATAATATTAACTTCTTAATGTTAACACATAGTTTTTGAAGACATTTTAAACAATAGTTGAATCAATCTATTTACTACTGACAGTGCATGTAAATCATCTGAAGTGAAGGCACAGGAATCACACAGGTACATTATGACTGCTGCCTGGTGATCAGTAATTCTATGAAACCACCTATTTTGAGATGTATCTTTATTTCAGATATGTTAAAATGGTTGGTACATTACCATTGATGAAATATGGAATTCTTTCCATCCATATTCTTTCTTTTCTCCTTCTGGAACTGAGAGTAAACATATAATAGATTTTCTCTCCCTTCCCTGCATGCTGGTTCCTAGATTTTTTTTCTGAGTAGTTTCTTCTGATCTATCCTTCAATTCACTAATTCTGTCTTTTTCTGAGTCTGATATGCTACTAAAATAATGCATTGAGTTTTAAATTTCAATGATTTTATTTTCATTTTTAGAAATTTCATTTGGTTCTTTTTGAAAAAAATTTGTTTTTACTTTTCATAGTATTCTATCCCTGTAGATATTTTCAAACATGCCATTTAAAAATATAGTAAGCATAATTTTATAAGCTGTATCTGATAACTATAATATTTGAATTCTTAATAGTCCCTTTTCAGTTGTCTTTTATATATGCATGTTTTTGCTCTTGGTGCTTGTGTGCTTGGTTATCTCTCTTGTTGTCCTTGAAAAACTTTTTGGAGAGTCCAGAATGCTTAAAATGAAGATACCCTCTCTTTGGAAGAATTTGCAACTGCTTTTGCCAAGGATCATTTAGCCAAAATCATAACTTGAAGTTTCCTGCTCAGTCCAGGTGATGAGACCAGGTCAGTAAGTCTCCAGGAGGGCCAGCCAGTGGCCAGAGATTTGTACAGAGGTTTCTCCCTTTCTGCTTTTCCTTTGCTTTCCTGTTCAAAGGAAAAATAACTTCCCTCAAGTACTAGTGGTGTGATGGAGGGTGTGGAGGACAGGCTGGTTATAGTCCAGCTAATGTGAATAAAGTTTTCTGTTAGTCACCTCATCTTAGGTAAACCTTGAATTCCTAAACCTCTTACTTTCAGTGTTTTTGAGTTGAAGCTTAGAAGGTCAAACTGGCTTAGGTATTTGATGTTCCGCTTACCAAAAAAGTAAACACTAGATTTTTTACTTCACTCAGAATTTGGTTAACAGTTATTTATTATCTTGTAAGCTCACTACTTTAGGTAATTGCATTAAAAACTGTATTTTAGCCTGGTGTGGTTGTGCACACCTGTAATCCCAGTATTTGGGAGGCTGAGACAAGAGGATCACAGGTTCAAGATTAGCCTCAGCATCTTAGTGAGATACTCAGCAACCTAGTTCAAAACAAAAAAGGGTTGGGGGTGTAGCTTGAAGGTAGAGTGCCTTTGGATTCAATACCCAGTACCACCAAAACAAACCCCTGCATTTTCACTTTTTAGCAGGAGGAATGGCTTCAATCATGGGGTGGGGGTGTTGTGATTTTTTTTCCTACCAGGAAACATTTGCCAATATTTAGAGATATTTTTGTTAAAATTGGGAGCTACTGGCATTTAGTGGGTAGAGACTAGTGATGCTAAACATCCTATAATGTGTAGGTCAGCCTCTTACCACAAAGAATTATCTAGCCTTAAATGTTAATAAATCCAAGGTTTGAATAACCTAACCTTCCATTACTGAAAATAGAAGTCCAAGAAGATAGTTTATAATATCAAAATTTAGAGGTATTAACAAATTGTCATAGTTTTACAAATATTACTTCATACTAAATAACTTGTGTTAAATTTCATGCTCCAACTGCAGATAATTTCCTAAAGTACTTTTTATTTTTCATGAGAATTACTATCAAAGTCATTTTTTTTTCACGTAGTGTATTTTATCCTGATATTTGTTGACGGGCAGAACTAGGGTGAGGTGAGCAAATCAACAAAATATCCAAATTTAAGTAAAGACAGAACCACTAACAGTGCTTGGCCATACTAGAACCGGAGACAAAAAAAAAAAAAAAGTCAGCAATACTATTTAAAATTTTAATATTTTGTTAATCATAGGTTTCTCTACATTAGTTTTGATTGTTTAAAATAATGCACTAAAGTATTTATTGTGATGGCTGGATTTTTTTTTGGCACCCTTTTAAATTTGCACTGAGATGAGTATCTTGCTCTCCTCATCGTAGTCTTGACCCTGTTTGTGGGGAGTCCATCTGGCTGGGTAGTTCACATAGGATGGAGAGGCCACAAATGACACTAGGCTTTCTTTCTAGAGCAGGAAAGGTGCTAGAGTTACTGTCTTACTACAGGAACAGGGGGAGGTTTTAGGGACAGTGGTTCACATTTTCAATGATCTCTAGCTATACTTTGATTAAAACCTCTTGTTTAAGAGATCCAAAATAAAATAACAAGGTCCCTATAGGTCTACCAATTATAGCAATAAAAAACTGACTTGGTAATTTCAGCTTAAGAAAGTAGGCATATTTGAAGCGGTCTATTGATGTCTTTAGGGCGGAGGCATAGCCAGCAGATTTAAACCCCTGACAATCAAGATTAGTGCTATGATTTCTATTGAAGGGAACTAAAAGATCATGGCTTAACATGCTGTTCATAGGAGGAAAAAAAGGTAATGAGAACCCATTCTTCCTGATTGGGGTACATTAAAGGCAAGGAGAACCTTGGGAACTTTATGGCAGCCTGTTTATTACACCAGAGGGGCAAGGCTCAGAAGACAACATGGAAACCAGCGGATCAGTACTTATCATCCTCACCTCCCATGCTCCCCCAGCTTAATATTAAGAGGTACTAAGTGTGCATTGAAGCCCTTTAGGTAACTCTTACCTCAGTCACAATCAACTCAGTTGCAGAAGTAGGACAGATTCTGCAGGTGGAGTGTAGGGGCATTGGTGGATACTTTTGGGGGACTGGGGAAACCTGAAGCAGGATAAATGAAGTAAATATCAGAATGTGTTTGAAGTATTTACTTGTAAACTGTTAAAGTGAAGTCCCTTTTTTTTCTGTTAAACTGGCAATATGTGTATTATTATAAGCACTCACTTGCATAATAGAATAGAGTGACTTTCTTCCTCTACTGGTGTTTTCAGGCTCCCCTCTAGAATCTCTCGATTTCAATTGTATCACAACAATTTGACTATATTTTCCAGTGGGCAAAAAATGTCTACTTGTCTGTGTTTTCTAAGTTCTTTTGAAAGCAAAAATTCTTCTTTATCTTAGCATACACACTTTTGGAGTATGTTCTTGTCTCAGATTTTAATACAACTCTACCCACACCATAAAAGGTCACTTTTGAGTTAAGTGTCAAAAATCATGTTAAAGCTACATCTATCTATTTGCATTATAGAGGAAACACTGAAGGATTCAAAGCAATTTTTAGTGCCGGAATGTCAGAAAAATAAATAGATGCTGGCAATCAGATAGGATTTCATGAGAACAGCCCCTTGAGCCTGTTCAGTAAAACATTAGAGCTAAAAAGAATGATGGACTTTGCCAGTAGTATCTGCAGAGTAAGCCACAGACCTTGAAATACGAAGAAATAAAGAAAACAGAACCCAGAAATATCATTATAGAGAATAGGCCTCGGCATTCTTCTGAAAGATCTTGCTTTTTGTTTTTTGGGGCTTTGTTTTTTGAACAGGTGACACACTCATGAGGTGTATTTCTCATATACCAAGAGGGTTTTCAACATTGATGAATACTCATTTTCTTTTTCATGGAACATTTATCCTAGACTCCCAAACAACATTTTTGTATATTTAAAAAAGCAATGATGACTATAATATATAATTTTTGGAACAGTACCAGTGACAAGTTTAAAACATTCAGAATAAACTGATCACATAGAACTTTATTAAGTTAATTGACATCCCTGAGAGCACTTATAATCATGAGCATATTCTAGGAACCAAGAGAGCTGCATTTGTTTTAAGATGGGATCTCCCCTTGTTGTCCAGGCTGGCCTTGAACTCTCAGTCCTTCCATTCCAGCTTCCTCAGTAGCTGGGGTTACAAGTGTGCACCATTGCACACAGCTTAAGGTCTGCTTTTTGGTAGGTTTTCCAAAAAAGCTCATCATGGGGTAATTCACATAGGTCTTCTTGAGAGTCTATGACACTAGCCAGCCTGAGAATAAGTTGCTTTATTTTTTATAAAACAGATTTATTCTATGTATACTAACAATTTTAAAGTTGCATGCTGCCATGAGTATGCTGATTGTTTAAATTTTCCTCTTTATTATTACAGATGGAGATTCTCTTATGAATTCTGCTTCTATTTTAATTTTCTTTTTGCATTTTTTGAAAGTATAAATATTGAAAAATTTCCCTAATACTTATTTTTCACATTGTTTATTTTTCCCTCTTCTCTTATATTTTCCTTCATTTATTCCATTATAATGGCTGTAGCCATACCATAGATATAATCAAAGAGAGAATCTCTTTCACCGACAAAGACAAGGTCTTATTCCTCCCATTTCTCTTTAATAGGTCTCTCAGTCAGCATAAGGATGCTTTCTAAAATGTCTTGCTCTGGGACCATATCTGTTTGCTTCCTGAAATTGCATATCATTCAAGTCCTATAGGTGACTGTTTTTAAATCTGTATTTTCTGAATTTTGGATAGTTACTGAATTTTGGATAACAGAGAACCAAGAATTTAGAGAACCCCACTTAGGTAATAATCTTCCACTTAATATGCCTAGCCTAATCTTACTGATAATCCAAGTGGTGGTGAACCCCTTAAAAATGTTCACAGTAGGTGGACCAAGAGAAGTTCTAAAGGTACTCTTGGTATATCTTTTATACCATCTGGATTCTAGTTTTGTTATTTCCCAGCTGATCCACTTTGGTATCTGGCAGGGTCATCAGAGAATCCTTTGGGTATAAGGCCCTCTGAGCTCTTTTTATTGTTTTCATTATTTGAATTAATAATATATTTATAAGTTAGTCATGGTGGTGCATGCCTGGTGCATCCCAGGACTTGGGAGGCTGAGATAGGAGAATCGTTGGTTTGTGGCCAGTCTCAGCAACTTAGCAAGGCCCTCTGCAACTTAGTGAGAACCTGTTTCTAAGTTAAAAAATAAAATAGGGCTGTGGGTGTAGTTGAGAGGTACAATGCCCTTGGGTTCAATCCCCAGTACCACATGGACACTAAGTAAGGACATTTTTCATTAGTGCATATTAATTGTCCAGAATAAAGGGGTTCATTGTAGCATGTTAGTAACATGCACTTGGCATACTTTGATCACATTGACTTCCTCACTGTTATCTCTTACACTGCCCTCCTCCCTCCTCCAACCTTCTTGTCATCTAATAGTACTCCTAAACATGAATTTTACCCTTGGAATTATATTATTTTAAAATATGGAATGTAGGATTTCTTGTACTAAATTATTTCACTATTATATTATTTTCTTGAAATATTAAATTAAGGAAACCTTCATTTTGATATTATATTAGTCTTATTGGAAATTCTTCATTCTAGTTGTTTAGTGAATAATACTTCATCTTATGCAAGATCTGAGCCTGAAATAAAGAAACCCATTATAGTAGGAAAAATTAGAATAACTGGATTGGCATCTTCGCAGTATTACTTATTAGCCAAGTAACCTTGGATAAATTAACCTTTTCTTAGCTTTAGCTTCCTCATCTGTAAAATAGGAATGATAATATTACTTTGTAAAGTTATTATGAAACTCAGAAACAATATTTTTGTTTTATAGACTATAAAGGGTGTACATTATTATTCTTTTTTTTATTGGTGCACTGTAATCATACATCTTGGTTGGATAAAAGCTGGTAAAGGCATACATGCACACATCTCTCATTTAACCTTTCCCCAATTCCCACCCCATTCCCTCCCCCACCCTCCTTCTCAAGCTCAGTTTAGTGATTGACATTGATATGATTGTAAAAGTACATCATGTGCATTAGTGTGCTTCCCTCCCCCCTCATCCTTTTCAGTCAAGTCACTTTCTTTGCTCATCTAAGGTTTCTCCTTCTTTGTCTAGAGTCTCTCTTATGACCCACCTTCTCCCTAGCTTCTGCATATTAGGGAGATCACATGATTTTTTAATTTTTGTGACTGACTAATCTCACTTAACATAATATTTCCCAGTTCTATCCATTTACCTGCAAATGACACAATTTTGTTATTTATGGCTGAGCAAAATTCCATTGTGTACATATCCCATAGTTTTGTAAACCATTCATCTGTGGATGGACATCTTGGCTGGTTCCATAATTTGGCAATTGTGAGATGTGCGGCTATAAGCATAGATACACATGCATTGGTCTGATATTTTGGTTTCCATTCTTTTGGGTAGATACCCAGAAGTGGTATTGCTGGATCATATGGTAGGTTTGTACATTATTATTCTAAGTGATGGCATGTTATTTTACTTATATACTTGGTAAGTTGTTTTTTAAAGGGTATATCTCGAGAGTCAGTAAAATTAAGGTATATTACTTCAAGTCATGTTCCACATTTTCCTCTTACTAGAGGCACAACCTGAACTCTTAGCCTCACTTACTTTTTCTGTAATATGAGAATGAGAATGTGATTTCCTAGGGGGTTGTGAAGATTAAATCAGCTAATCTATGGAAGCACTTCCAGTAGTGTCCAGCACACTCAATAATGCTACCTGTCATCATCATCATCATCACCATCATCATCATATCACCATCATCATCATATCATCATCATCATCATTATTCTTAGATTAAAAAAGGAACTCTTTTCCTAACTTAAAATTCGTACTTATTATTTATCAAGTGGTTGCCATGCTGGCAATTAATTTAATTTTTCTTAGTGCTAAATATATATGTAAATACAACAATACAGTTTTCCTGACTTAAAATGCATTCATGTAGTACTTGTTGCAAAAAAGTAGATATTTCTGATAAGATGTGTGCATATAGCATTTTGGTAAATTATGTGTTGAGTACAGTAAAGAAATTCAGCAAATAACTTCTAAAAATAAATTATTTGAATAATAAACTGATACTCACTGTTTTATTCATTTTTAAAATAAATGTTCACAATTTAAAAAAGAAACCTCGAGCTAGGCGTGGTGGTACGTGCTTGTAATCCCAGTACTTGGGAGGCTGAGACTGGAAGATTGCTCGTTTGAGGATAGCTTTAGCAACAGTGAAAATTGCAGCAATCCAATGAGACTGTTTCACAACAAACAAATAAATAAATAAATAAATAGGGCTGGGGTGTGGCTCACAGGTAGAATGCCTCTGGGTTCAATCTCCATTACCACATACTCAAAAAACCCCCAAAACAAACCAAAATAAAACAAAAACAAACAAATAGAAAAGAAAGAAAGAAAGAAACATGACTATATTTGTGAGAATTAATCTATTTAAAAGGAATCACCAAAGCGATCAAACAGCAGCCTTGAGAGATTAGTTCAAACATGCTGGCAATAATGGATTTAATTTCTTTAGGTAAATGCCTAATGTAAGGTCAAGTCTGACCAAAATAAAGACTAGAGTTTTGCAAACATATAGATAACTAAAAGGTTGTGTGATTTCAGTTGCATACTGATAAATTTAACAAGATCTAGAGCAGTACAACAGTTGGGATTAACTTTTAATATTCAGGTTAAAAATGGATGCTTTTTCTCTCTTACAAGCCAGCCATGACTTAATGCCACTTGTAGTTCAAATATGATCACTTTCTCATTTTGTGTGTTAATACTTTGGTGAAGTTCACAACATGAAAGTGAATTAAATGATTGATGATTACAACAAAATCCAACACTGACTTCAGCCAGTCAAAATGCTGCAGTTTTGGCTGAGCTACCACAAGAGTCTGAGGCTCATGGTTTCTGGGACAACTCAAGGTCAGGTGACCTGGATATGTCTTGCCAAGCTGTTCCTGTGGAATAGATAGGTTGTTTGTAAACAGGATGGCTAAGCATTCTCTCATAAGATTTCAAGTTCACAATGTATGAGACAGCTGAGCAAAGGGTCAAAGGTGAAAGGTAATAAGCCATTTTGGGCCCGTCCTTTTGTGGAGCTTTGGCTGCCTTTCAGACCGAGGTCTTGGAAATAGTTCACAAGAAGGCTTTCTGCCAACAGACTACTGAGAGTTGGCTCAGGCGAGGTTCTATTACAAAATACTCTCCTTTTCTTTCTTTTTCTCTATGTCTTGGTGTCTGAAACATAAAAATGGAAGTTTTATAAAAAACTAAGTATATAAATGAAACAACCAAATAAATTCATGAATCATGTAAGATAAATTTAGAATACCTTTTCCTCTTAGGGACAGAGGTCTGAAAATTAAATTTATTATAAAATTTTTGCAAAATTGATTGCAAAACAATCACAAAGACAATTGAATATTAGCAACAACAACAAAACAACTTAGGTCAACTGTTGGCTTTCTAAAGAGGCATGATATTCTTGTTCCACCCAAGTTACCAGAGGGTCTTCAAAGACTACTTCGATATTTTAATTAAGGAGCTCATTTTATGATATTGAGTCTTAGGATTTGTTGTGTATTATGAAGAAAAAAGGTAAAACTAGGTGTTTAAAAACTTTTTTGACTTCCTTTGGACTTTCTGTCATTGTTATTTCTGTTTGGAGTAGGAATTCATTTCAGGAGTAGAAAAACCAAAGTAAATGTTAGATTTACCTTCTTTGACATTAAACCTTAGCTTGAAAGACCTTCTTCAATTACTTGGACACTAAAATTTATCTTTCTCATTACTTTTTTTTTTCTCTTCTATTGGTATACTATCAGTTAGGACTTCTATCTTGGTTACTTTTTGTGTATTTTTATTCCTGGATTTGTAATAAAGACGTAGGACACTGGAATTCTTAAAGTAGAAAATGGTTATTTGAGGGACAACAAAAAGAACCATTCCCAAGCACAAAGTAGGAGTCATTAGCTGCTTTCACTGTAAATACACTTCTTTGGGATGGTAGTTATGACAAAGAAAGCACTCAGTTAAGTGGAATAATAAGAACATTTCATTAAGAAGTTTAGTTTACTTCCTTAAAGTAGAAGCAAAGCATGCAGCTTGGATCATAACCAGTGAGATGTTGGCTTTCATGGTTTCCTCTGTACTAATAAGGATAGATTCGGGAAGGATGGGACTTTCCGAGGTGCTTCATAAAGTCTGGATTTCTGTCTTCCTCCTTGAACAACCAAACAACTCATTTTTATTTCAATCAGATTTTTCTGAGAATATCTTAATTCACAGATGGTCTTGTTTTTACTTTCTCCCATGAACCCTAAAAGAAAAAAAATTTGGACTGTGTTAGACAAATAGAAAATGACAACTTTAAAAATAATGTATTATTTAAAAATTTTTGACAGGTATTTGTTTCTTTTTCCCGTGTCAAAGGTCAAAGTTTTGTGTGTGTGTGTGTGTGTGTGTGTGTGTGTGTGTGTGTGTTTTGTATTGGGGATTGAACCCAGGGGCATTCTACTTCTGAGATACATCCCCCAACCTTTTATTTTTTATTTGAAACAGGGTCTCACTGAGTTACCATGTGCTGGCCTCAAACTTATGATCCTCCTGTCTCAGCCTCTTAAGTGCTGAGAGTTCAGGTTTGGAGCTCTCTCCAACAACTTGGAGATTTTTTAAATTGTCATTTTAGTCATAGCTCTTAGGTAAAGATTTCTGTGCCAGCAACGTGACTCTGGGTCTTGTCCTTTAGGCCCTGGAGAGGTCGTACATGCCAGCCACATGAGCCTAGTCTTTACCTCCCATTTGAGGAAGCCACAGAAGGCCCAATGATGACTTCACTGGGAATAAGAGTGGCAAAGGGGCAAACAAGAAGGTGCAATTCCAATTACCCATCTTAAAATGGATTCATGAACTATTTCATACTCGGGAACTGATGACTCTGGCTAACCTCTCATTCACTGAGAAGAATGACAAATACAGAATTTAATAGCAAAGCAGAGAATTCTGCAGTCCTGGAAACAGTTATTTGGTTAGATTCATGATAGTTTGGAGCTGGAAAAAAATTTAAGGATCATGTTCTATTCTTCATTTAATATATAAGAGAATAGACTCAACGAAGCTCAGTGACTTGCCCAAGATTACTTCTCTTGAGTTTGTTTATACATGCTTTTGTGGTACTGGGGGTTGAACCAGGGCAGTCTACCATTAAGCCACACCACCAGCCCTTTTTATATATTTATTTATTTTTAATTTTGAGACAAAGTCTTACTAAGTTGCCCAGGCTAGACTTGAACTTACGAGCCCTCTGTCTCAGCCTCCCAAATACTGGGGTTACAGGTGTGCACCACCATGCCTGGCTTAATTTTTGTTTAAAGAAATAAATATTCAAGTTTTTCATTGAGAACTTTCATATGGAGCCAGGCCTGCTGTGGCTTCCTCAAATGGGAGGTGAAGACTAGGCTCATGTGACTGGCATTTGCAACCTCTCTGGGGCCTAAAGGACAAGACCCAGACTCATGTTGCTGGCACAGAAATCATTACTTAAGAGCTATGACTAAAATGATTATTTAAAAAGCTCCAAGTTGTTGGAGAGAGCTCCAAGCAGCCTCTCTGCTATAAACTAAAAGTACAGAGATGGAGGTTTGAGTCTGATTCTGTCCATTATGACTTTTGAGATTGCTTTTTGGGCAAAGCATTTAACATGTTTGAGCCATGTTTTTAATTTGTAAAATCAATTGTAGGAATGATATAAGGATGCAATGAGTCAAATTATGTAAAAACACCTCACAAATTATAGAGCTTATTTTACATACAAACTACTATTTTGCCGTGTCAAAAGTTATAGCAAAAATTAATTTCTTCCTTCTTCCTTCTGAATCCAGGGGTACTCTACCACTGAGATACATCACCAGCCATTTCTATTTTTTATTTTTAGATAGGATATTGCTAAGTTGCTGCTGCTGGCCTTGAACTTGTGATCCTCCTGCTCTTAGCCTCCTGAATCACTGGGATTACAGGTGTGCACCACCATGCCTGGCCTTTCCCTCTCCCACCACAACATAATAGTTTATTATTTATGTTTTATGTTAACAGACCTACATAAGCAAAAATGAGATTAGAGGTTTAGTATAATCTGAAATCAATTTTGGAGCCAGGTACAGTGGTGTATACCCCCAGTCCCTGATACTTAGGAGGTGAGCCAGGAGGATCAGTTGAGCCCAGGAGTTTGAGACTAGGCTGGGCAACATAGTGAGACCAGGTCTCAAAAAATAGTTTTGAGTTGAGAACTAGGAAACATGGATCTCCTTGAAATGAATTAATTTTTGTTTCTGAAAATGAGGCATCATGTGATTAAGTAGTTCATCTCGTAATTTTGGTGAGACCCATACCTTTAGTATGGGAATGTTTTAGAAAAAGTTATGTCCTTATTTCTGCAACAGTAATAATAGTACTTTACTAACTGTCATTTGCATTATTGAAAAATAAATGATCTTTAGCGTTATTAATCCAGGCTAGTCAGCATATGTATTTAAGAAGATTACACGAACTATACATACATTTCTTGTTCATTCTTTCTTCACTTCCTCCTTGTCTTCTCCTTCTTTTCTCTATTTTCCACTAAGCCAAAAATAAGAATTGCCTATTATCTTGTTATTTATTTATTGCTAATTATTGTATGTATTTGGTACTGGGGATTGAACCCAGGAGCATTCTACTTCTGAGCCATATTTTCAGCCTTTTTTTAGTTTTTATTTTGAAACAGGGTCTCACTAAGTTGCTGAGAGACTCAATAAGTTCCTGAGAATGGTATCAAACCTACGATCTTCTTGTCTCATCTTCCAAGTACTGGGATTAGAGGTGTGTACTACTGCACCTGGCTGTGGTTGTATATTTTTAAGACAATGAATTAGTTACAGCCTCACTATTTAAATTAATAAACAAATGTTAATAATATTGCAAATTCATACTACTGACTTGTTCCTCTTTTAGAGAGTGTTTAGAAAATACAAAATATAAAACAAATATCATATCATCTGTTTATTGAGGAAGTATTATAACATTTCCAAGTGCTTGATTTTATACTTTTCATTCTTCTTTTGGTCAAAGAAATATAAAAACCACAACTTTTTTCCTGGAATATGTAGAAGCTTCATTTATATTGCTACATATGTATAGAACTGTTATTTTGGTATTTCAGCTGTTGACCGTCATCCACCTTTTGATCACTTAAGCCATTTCCTTTGTTTTGGATAGAAGATGAGAATTGATTTGGACTCATTGGAGGCTGGAGGCTTCATCATGTCTAGTGCCACCCTCGAAATTATTCTTGAAGTTTATAGACTGAGAATCTAGTCCTAGATTAAATCCTTTCAAATCCTGATCAAGTCATTCTTCATTGAGTATATCCAGTATAATTGTTATTGTTGCATGGATAAAGAGAATGTTAAGTCAATAAAATTAATACAACAACTTTCTTTGTTTCATCTTATCGAAGTTTCAATAATTAATCTACTTTCTTAAGGAATTTTCCAATAATTACTCTACTTTCTTAAGGAATTTTCCTTCAGATAATTGAGTGTTTCAGTACACAGAAATGGAGCTGTAGAGTTGACAGCTTTTCAAGTGGGTATGGCATTTTTTTTTTTCAGAAAGAGCTGAATATGGAAGTGTTCATTAACACAAAAGTAGGAGTAACCAAAACAAATCTACATCAAAGCTTAAAAGAAACAAAAGTAAACAACTATGCTTGAGTATTAAAAATTTTAAATTTCAACTACTTTTAGTTTTGAGCATGTGGAAACCATTTTAAGAATATGCATGTAGTTAGTTTTTTTTTTTTTTTTTTAAAAACAGGCAGATCCCATTTTTGTTTGATTTATGTGATTTGAATGATGTTTGCTAGTATCTGTATTTTACTCTAAATAACTGTGAATGCGAATTTGTTTCTTTAAAGCCCTATGATTCTCAAAACTGAGATTCTAGGTACAGTAATGCTCAACTTGTCTTTTCATAAATAGAAAGGGTTTTAGAGAACTGTTACCAGGGGAAATTTTAATTTGTACTGAGTCATCGTAGTTGAGTAATATTCCAGAAATGTTTTCTCATAGATTAGACTTCTTAAGTGTTATTTTGTCTAATTTTTCAAACACAGTAAATTATATTGTTATGTTGAACAAAATGTGTAGTAGCAGTTGTTATAGAGTCCTTTCATATGAAAGAACACACATTTCTGGCAATCAGGAAATGGTTATTGTGTATGCATTTGTACAGTTGGATATTTTCCTTTATGTTAAACACTAAGAATCACTGAGCAGTTAACAAAAACCATGGGGCTCATAACATGTATGTCTAAATAGAAAGCATTGTTTTAGAGGACTGTTAATGGGGGTTATGTATAGACCAGCAAGTTATTACCAAAATGTATAGTGTAGAAATAGAAAGGAACAGTCTCTCAGCATTATGCAGTATGGACAGTGTTTTGATAATATCTTTATCACCACTCATGTGGTGAATATACACTCATATTTTCTACTTTAATTATTTACACAATGGAGTTAAATAGAAGTGCACAGATTTGGCCAAAAAGAACAAGACAGAAATAAAAATGTTCCACTCGATGAGCGTGTGCCCCAGAATGCATGTGAGATGTAAGCTGCCTCCAGTCAGCCTCAGTTCCTTTAGGTGTGCTGCGCTGAGTGTGTTGCTAGGGCTTAAGGATATGTGTTTTTAAAAATACCGTATGAAATACAAGGCAACTAATTCATCTGCCACTCAAACAAAGAAAATATAACTGGCTATGGGAGAAAGTTTGTCCTTAAGTGAATATACCAGTGTCAATCTCAGTATTCTGTATAGGAAAGGGGGAAATGGGAAGGTGGGGGGGCACCAAATGCTGTGTGCATATGTGTCACTGTCAACATGATTTACATTATGATGTGAGACTACAATGTACCAATAAAAGTACATCATATAAAAAAAAAGAATGTACTTCTTTAGCATGCCATTGCTTGAAAGGTTTTTGACCATATGTAAATATTCCTTATGTGTTGACTTTATGTCTTAATTTTAACTTCTTTATTCTGGGGATTAAACCTAGAGCCTGGGCAAATACTTTATGATGGAGGTACATTCCTAGCCCCAGTGTGCCGACTTTAGATCTTAATCCTTGAGAAAGAGGCCACTTAATTGTTGTGATTTTTAGTTTAATTAAACATTTTTAGTAGTCTGGAAGACTATATTAATTAGGGGAGCCTGAAGAAGCATATACTGTGGGCAAATGATCAGCATTGCTATCAGTCCCCCGGTAAGCCACAGGCAATTTCTTCATTGATACCACTCTTCATTTGTGTGGAATGTTTTTTTTTTTTTTCTGTATACTATCCCAAGTACTTTCAACATGCATATTATTTAATTGTGCCTGTTGTACACTAATATTTACTAAATATTTGAGGAGCAAGTGAACAACTATTTTACATAGATATAATTCTCCACATTTTAAAGATAAACTGAAGTACAGATGAAGACAAATGAATTGCCTTAGGACTAGAAAATCTGGGTTCATATTCCATTTTTGAAATGATATGATTTTTGGAAAATCCCTTGGTCTCTTTGAGACTCTACTTTCTCATATGTAAAATGGGGAACTTATTCCCAGAAGGATTATTGGGAGAATTGAATGAATCATTGATGTGAAAATTCCTTAAAACTATAAGGTTATATACAAATAGAAAGCTAGGATTACAGTATTCCAATACACTGTCAATTTTAAGGCCATCAGTTTAGTGACATTGGGAAGGAGCAGCTCAGTGCTCTGTGTGCTGTTCCCACACAGCTTCTGGTTTAGAGATGCTGGGTCTACTTACCACTCTATCTGTATCCCTTTACTAGTATTTATCATCAAAGCAGCTTTGCAAAAAAAACCTCTCTCTCTCATGAGCCCAAGTCTCAAAGGTCATTTTATGCCTGTAATATATTGTAGAAGTCCTTTGAATAATGATTGTAAAAATTCCATATTATGAATGTTTCTTTTCTTCTTCCTTTCCAATAGAAACTTATTCAAGTCTATAAACTATAAAAAGGGGCATGTATTAGTTCACCCACACAGCCTTGTTCATTCTGATTTACCCTTTTTTCCCCCCAGAATATGGAATAAAATTCTTGCTGACTGGTTTGCTTGTTTCACTCATTTCTTCTGAAAAGAAGAATATAAATAAACTTGATTAGTTATGACACTTAAATGTTATGGCATGAATGTATGACTGATAAGTTACTTGGCTATTTTTGCTGGTAACATTCTAAGTCTGTAAGAAAAGTACTTGCTCTACTCTTTTCTTTCTTTTTAAAAAATTTATTGGTGCATTATAATCATACATCTTGATGAGGTACAGGTTGGAAGAGGCATACATGCACACATCACTCATTTAGCCCTTCTCCAATTATTCCCACCCCATTTCCTCCTTCTCGTGTTCAGCATAATGACTGACTGATAAGTTTGTGAATATACAATATGCACATTAGGGTGTTTTCCTCTTCCCTTCTCCCATATCCCTGAGTTAGGTTGCCTTTTTTACTCATCTAAGGTTTCTCCTTCTTTAGAGTCCCTCCTATGTCCCATTTTCTCCCTAGCTTCCACATAGGAAGGAGAACATCTGACTTTTCACTTTTTGTGACTGACTAATCTCACTTAGCATAATACTCTCCAGTTCAATCCATTTTCCTGCAAATGACATAACTTTGTTTTTCTTTTTAGCTGAGTAAAATTCCATTATGTACATATCTCATAGCTTTGTAATACATTCATCTGTTGAGAGACATCTTGGCTGGTTCTATAGTTTGACAATTGTGAATTGTGCAGCTATAAACATAGATACACAGGCATTAGTCTGGTAGTTTGGTTTCCATTCTTTTGGGTAGATACCTAGAAGTGCTATTGCTGGATCATATGGTAGGTTCATTCCCATTCATGTGAGGATCCTCCATACTGTTTTCCAAAGTGGTTGCACTAATTTGCAATCTCACCAACAATGTATTAGAGTTCCTACTTCTCCACATCCTCCCCGGCATTTGTTGTTATTTGTGTTTTTAATGATTGCCATTCTAATTAGGATTAGGTGAAATCTCAGGGTAGTTTTGATTTTCATCTATCTGATTGCTAATGATGTTGAATGTTTTTCATACATTTATTGATCATTTGTATTTCTTCTTTTGTGAAGTGTCTATTTAGTTCACTTGCCCATTTTTGATTCGGTTATTTGTTTTTTTTAGTGGTGAGTTTTTTGAGTTCTCTGTATTTTCTAGATAGTAGTCCTCTATCAGAGGAGTAGCTGGCAAAAGTCTTCTCCCATTCTGTTGGTGCTTTGTTGAAGTTTTTGATAGTTTCTTTTGCTGCACAGAAGCTCTTCAGTTTAATGCAAGTCCATGTATTGATCTTCCTTTGAGTTGCTTGTGCCTTTGGTGTCTTGTTGAGAAAGTTTTTACCTGTCCCTATATGTTGAAGTTTTGGACCTATGTCCTCTTCTTTTTTTTTCAAATTTCTTTCCCTTTCTGATGAGATCTTTGAGACTATTCTGTGATTATATAGTTTTTTTAATCTTAAATATCTAATACAATATACATTGAAATAATGGATTACACTCAGAAACCTATAACTAACAAATGAGCTTAGACAAGTTAAACTATCTGCAGAAAAAAATGTGAAAGTGGAAAAATGAAAAAAACAAGTTTGGTTAGGATCACATAGGGCAGACAGGAGATGTCACAGATTTCTTCCTTGGTGGTAGTTTCCTTTCAGGGAAAGTCTTATCAGCTGGAGAGAGTTGTTCATTTCTTTGAACTAAGCACTGGATTCTCTGAAATTAGATATTTTATTCCCAAAGCTCTCCTCTGCAGTGCCAGCACAAACATACTTCAGCAGCTGTATAGCACTTTAAAGAGTTGGCAAGAAGGTATCAAGCAATTACTTATTCCAGTTTAGAACCCCAACCACGATTTTTTTTTAATAAAAAATTCCTGGAGTTTTAGGGAGAAAAAATAAGACAGACTACATATACCTTATGAAAAGCATTTACAAAACAATAATGTGAGTTAATTGAGAAGATTGAATTCTATCAGTGACAGGTTCAGGAAAATGTCCCCATTATATTCTTCTATGTGTAAACTACGTAATGGTTTGTATTAACTGTGTAATTGAGTGAATCTGCTACCAGGTTTATTGTCTAGTCTGGTAAGTATGCACCACTCCAATGAATCTGTTATTAACTAGTACCTTACATACTGGGAAAAATGTAATAATACTAAATCAAATTGTGAGACTTCATTCTTGATAAGAAAAGATCAGATTATTCTGTCCTACTTTCTAAACTTCCCAGAGGTGTGCTCCAAGTTTAACACTCAGTATTGCTGCTATACATTTTAAGTATCTAACTTTAGTATTTGTGATACAATGGAAAGAAGAAGAGTCAGAACATGTGGTTATGATTTAGCTTTTCTGCCCATTAGTTTTGTGTCATTGATGATTCACTTAACTTCTCTTGCTTTTAGTGTCCTCATTAGTAAAATAGTTCTGATGGTACTTACTTATATAATGTACAGGGTTGCTGTGTAGCTTCTGTGAAAATGCCTTATAAATTATAAAATACTGTCAAGTATACTACCTAAATTTTTCTTTAGAATGAAAATGGATATAAGGAAGAAAAGAAAAATGTACATGAGTCATTAATATTTCTCTTTACTTAATGTTAATACAAAATATATCAACTATAATCTTTATTAGGTAGGGTGAAAATACCAGAAAAGTTAACTGTCTATCATCAGTAGAGGATTATAGAGAAGTTTACTATGGGACATAGAATTCAAGTCATATATATCCTTAAACTTAAAATTTCTTTCAGCTTTAGAATCTTGTTATCTTTCTTTTAACCGTGTTGTTTAACAATACTATGAAAACACTGAGTATGTGTGCTTGCACATTTGTGTGCAGTACATGTAAATGTAACATAGATAAACATTTTGTCTGTAGAAAAATACTGCAATAGGCATAATAAGGAATCCTTTTGAGGAGAAAACATCATTCATTTATTTTTGTGTAGTTTATTGGTGTCAGGCACAATTTAATTATCTTTGTTCCAATATTTGACCACATTAAGTATGACAACTTGACCATCTGCATGTTGGACCATTATTATTAATTTCTATTCATATGATATACCTTTTTGGTAGACCTTTGAAATATTAATTGGATGTAGATATAGATAGGATGCACCCTATTTTCAGTGCATTACCTTAAATTCAACTATAGACTAATGATGTAAAGTGGTACACAAAAAATATAAAAGTAATATGTTTCTTTGATGCATAGCTGCTCACTGAGCAAGCTCTTTATTTATGTTCTTTCTCTTCAATCACCTGTTTACTGAGGTCCAATTAATGTATAGCAGACAGGAGAGATTTTGTAAATGTGAAGAAAACAATCAGCATTTGTTGTTAACATCATATATTGATTAGCATATGTTTATTTATTATCTATTTTAAATGAAACATTATGCTAGAATGCTGAGGATAATATAGAAGTAAAAAGAGATACAGTTCTTGTCCTTGCTTATAGTTTAGTGAAGGAAATAGATGTTAATCAAGCAATTTCAGAATTCAGTTTAGAATGAAAACAGTCATCAGTGGTAAGGAAAAAAGCCAGGCATGGCTCTTTTTTTTGGTACCGGGGAAGCAGATCTAACATTGGATAAACAATAATATATTATACAGCAATAAAATTAGGAATCAAATTATATAACAATAAAGTTAGGAATCAAAAGTGAAAAATTAATTTTAAAAAACTTTAATGTTAGATTTGTACCTTGCTTATAAAAAAATGTAAAAAGAGAAATACAATTATGTCATGACACTAAACTTCTTGTTTTAAGTTATTTTCATTTCTTATAAAGCTAAGCAATTCAAACAATTGTATGAATAGTTCATATAACAGAAAAAGTGATAAAGTGATGAATTTAAGGTGATAAGCTGTATTTCCTATATAAAGTTAAATTTCAACATTCATAAAACACCAAAGAAAAATAATATGAATTTTTAATGCTCTCATTAATACCTTAGAGAAAGGATTTTATCTTGGCCAGATTCATAGTTCTTAAAGTCATGTTTTCCTATTTTTCAAGATTAATAAGCACAATTAAAAGATTCAATATATCAGCAAGAATTGATCCAACTGAAATGTCTTTCAAGTAGAGTAAAAAATAATTTTACTTAATATCTAAGTTTTTATTGATGACTGGATACAAGTAAATGATATGATAAATAATATTAAAGCTTATACCCATTAAGTTTTCCAGGGTTCACAGAGAAAGCTAGTCAAACTTCATGATGTTCCTCTCACTTTATCACTTGCAGAGTTCCCTGATTTAATTCATTGTTAAATAGTTGCTGGAGGTAAAAATCCTCTGGGGGTTGGAAGCATGTCATTGAGTTATAGGCTCTTGCCATGAGGATGTGCGACTTGTATTCATCTCTCTTTTTTGTTTGGGTGTTTTCAATGTAGATATGTCAAAGAGTAACTAACAATTTATTGCAAGCTTAATATTTGGTATGGAATATTTTATACTGAGTGTTACTAGAAATACTGGCTGAAAATCCAGGTTGAGTATCCCTTATCTAAAATTCTTGACACCAGAAGTATTTTGGGTTTCCAATTTTTGGGGTTTTAGACAATTTACATATCTATAATGGGATATATTGGGAGTAGGACCTAAATCTGAACACAAAATTAATTTATGTTTCATATATACTTTAATCAAATAGTCTGAAAGTAATTTTATGTAATATTTTTGGTGTGCCTGTGTTTTGACTGTGACCTGTCACATGAGGCCAAATATGGAATTTTCCACTTGCAATATCATATTTGTGCTCAAAAAGTTTTGGATTTTGGAACATTTCAAATTTTGAATTTTCAGATTAGGCATGCTCCACTTGTATTGTTTCTCTTTTTCCTTTAAACCCTTAGACTTAAAACGTGTTTAAGTATACCTGTAATTAATATCCAATAGTGTTATGCTGACTTTCAATATATAATAGACCATGAAAGATAAGCTGAGCATTTCAAACTGCATTGTAATTATATGCTAAAACTACTGTAATTCTATCATCCATCAACCCCTGGCTAATGATAGTCTCCATGAGGGTTAACTCATGGATTAATGAAGCATGAAATGTTTTTTCTTCTTTGAGTAAAGGATATTCTGTCCCTTATAGGTTCCAAGCTTGAATTTCCCCCTATAATAAAAAATAGTCCTTATGGTCAGGAAGAATATTGCCCCATCAAGACTTGGAAGTTCATTAATGAGGAGAGATATTTGTTCACATATTTGTCAGTATTCTCTTGACAAACAGAACCAGTGGGATCCATCCATTCATCTATCCATCCATCCATCCATTCATCCATCCATCCATCCATCCATGAAGAGATTTATTCAGAGGAACTGGCTGAGAAGCTCAATGATCTGCTGCATGCAACCTGGAGCACTAGGAAAGTGGTCGTGCTATTCTCCTCCTAGTAATAAACCTGAGAAACACAGGAACTGAAGGCATAAATCCCAGCCCAATGGCAGAAGACCCATGTCCTAGCTCACACAGACAAGCAGGAAACAAATGTGACAAGTTCCTTCTTCCTCTGCCTTTTGTTCTATTCAGACTCTAGATGGATTGGCCGATACACCAGGGAGGACAGTGAACTTTCCTGGATCTACTGATTCAAATGCTTATCTCATCCAGATCAGCTTCACAGAAGTACTCAGAAACAGTGTTGATTCTGAGCACCCTGCAGCCTACTCAAGTTGACACATAAAATTATCCATCACATTAATTTGAGTCCTGTGTATATTTTATGAAAGGTGAAAGAAGTCTCAATAATTTTGCCACAAAATAAATTTAAAAAGTAAGAGATAATAATTGTCATTTCCTGCCATTTGTACCACCACTCAAAATAACTACAATGCTAAAGCCTCACCATTTAATACTAATCATGCAGGCAGTCAGAACAGATCATAAACAGCCTCTCTCCTTTGATTGTCCATTTCTGTCACCACTAAGCAATATAACTAAAAGTTAGTATGGAAGAGGAACACCCAGGCACCCACTTCTGCATTCTTTAGCTGCATGATAATTTTGGGAGAACACTTAATGAACTGAGACCTCTGCCTAGGGCTGTGTAAGGGGATAGTTGTGTTCATCTTTCTTCTTTATCAAGATCTTCAATGTTTTTATAAAGTGAAGCACAAATATACATTGGAACTATGTATACATTTTGGATTTTTGTGAGTCAAAAACATATCCAAGCAAATGTGTAACGTACATAGAGAGGTAAGTTTCTGTTCAGGGTTTTGGGATATTCATAAGAAAGTAGCTTAAGAATTTTAAATGTTGATGATAAGACCCATGAAAAGGCACAACCACAAGCCGGGTGTGGTGGCATATGCCTATAATCCCAGTACTTGGAAGACTGGAACAGGATGATCACAGGTTCAAGGCCAGCTTCAGCAATTTAGTAAAGTTCTCCTCAAATTAATGAGACCCTGTTTCAAAATTAAAAAAAAAAAATAGGGCTGGGGGTGTAACTCAGAGGTAGAATGTCCCTGGGTTCAATCCCCATTACCACAAACAAGCAAACAAACAAACAGACAGACAGACAAACAAACAAACAGCCACAATCACTATGCTAGAATACTGAGGATACAATAGATGTAAAATAAGATTGGGTTTTTGACCTTGTTTATAGACTACAGAAGGAAATAGAGATATGGTTATGACCTTGTCTACAGGAGTAAAGAGATGTTAATAAATAATTTCAGAATTAAATTTAAAACAAAAATAGTAAGAAAAGAGCTGGGCTTGGTGGCACATACCTATAATCTCAGTACTTAGCAAATCCCTATTTAAAAAAAAAAAAGGCTAGGGGTGTAGCTCAGAGGCAGAGTGCCCCTGGGTTCTAGCTCCAGTATCAAAAAATAAAAGGAAAGGAGGGAGGGAAGGAAGGAGGGAGGGTGGGGGGGGAAGAAAGGAAGGAAGGAAGGAAGGAAGGAAGGAAGGAAGGAAGGAAGGAAAGTACTAAGGAAGGGACTAACTAGTAGGTGATTTACTCTCTTCTCGTTCTATCTCATCTATGGACATGCAGAGGAATCAGAGAGCAGTAAGGGAATTTGGATTTCTGGTGTGAAGATTCTTGACATAAAGGAATAATTATTGTAAATACCTTGTTAAGCATACATTCCAAGGAAGAAATGAAACTTGATTAAAAGTTCCAAATAACTTAAAAGAAATCATCAGTGAACTTAGAGACTCTCTAATTTAGCCTGTACAAATGAAGAAATTTAGGTAAGTAAAACAGAGAAAGTTATTAAAAACTGACACTAAAAAGATAATAAAAGCTGGTTCCAGTCCAATGTTATTTTCAGTATTTTAATATATTTTTAATAGTTCTAACTTATCTATAACATAAACTTATGGTTGTCTTCTGTTATTATAGTACTTGTGAGCCATATGTAGTAATTTAAATTTAAATTAATTAAAATAAAATCAACTACATTCATTGTCTTAGGAGCACCACCCACACTATAAGAGTTCAATGTCCACATATGCCTAGAGGCTACTGCATTGTACAGTGCAGATACAGGGCATTTTTATCATGGTTGTAACATAACCATTGTTTGCAAGTTCTTAAATTGCATATAATTTGTATCATACTACATATTTGGAAGCTGTATTTAGCATGATGTTTTGGAGATGATTTATTTACAATGGTGTATGTAGTATCTTTATCTATTTATTCATTGATTTATTGAAATTTAGTTTATATCATTATTAAATGCTGATATGCAGCCACAAGCATTTTTATGCTTCTTCCTTTGCACTTAATATGTGAAGGTTTCTCTGGGTGTGTGTTTGTTGGTTGTAATAATTTTCAAATTGGCAGGATGTGACCAAATCCTTCTCAACATAACAATGTCAATTTATGCTTCAAGGAGCAGTGCACAAATTTCCTTTTCCTTGTATACTTGATGATACTTAATATTATTAGACTATACTATGAAATGTTATTTTGTTTTAATTTGCATTTTGCTAATATTTAATGAGAATGAGCAGAGCCATCTTTCATGTATTTATTGGCCATTTGGATTTCTTTTTCTGTGATTTGACTACTTACATTTCTTTCTTGTTTTTTTAATTGTCTTTGTCTTTTTGGTGTAGCAGTTCCTTATAATGATCAATTTTGGTTATATGCACTGTAAATTTGTCCCATTTTGTGGCTTGTCTTTTTACTTTATTTATGGTGTCTTATATATGGATTTTAAAATTTAGCCTTTCTTTTCCCTTTTTAGCTTTTCCCTTTCAGGCTAGTAATTTCAGGGGGCCTTGTTTCAGAAAACACTTCCTATCTTGATGCTGTATGCTTAATTTCCCAATTTTTTCTAAACCAAGTTAAAAGTTTCCTTTCTAGATTTTAGGTTTTTAAAATCCACCTGGGGTTTATTTTATGAGATGATCTGACTTTCCACCCATTACTAATTTTCTCTGTATTAATTTTGAACAATGTATGTGAACTTTCTCATATGCCAAATTATGTTTCTAGATTCTCTCTTCTGCATGGCTGATTTGTTTATCTTTGTGCCAGTATTGTGCCGTCTAAATTGTCAAAGTTTATAGAAGGATGATGGCTATTAGGGCACATCTTCCTGCATTGTGCATCTTCTTCAAAAGTGTCTTGTTTTCAGTCTGTTCTCTTTCATGTGAATTAAAAGGTCATGTTGTCAAGTTCTGTTAACACTCATGGGATTTCTTTCCTTTCTTTTTTTTTTTAAATTGGTACATTGTAATCATACATCTTTGTTAGGTACAAGCTGGTAAAGGCATACATGCACACATTTTCCACTTAACCCTTCCGCAATTCCGACCCCATTTCCTCCCCTTCCCTCCTTCTCAAGTTCAGTTTAGTGATTGACTTTGATATATTTGTGAAAGTACATTGTGTGCATTAGGGTGTTTCCCTCCCCCCATCACCTTCAGTTAAGTCACTTCTTTGCTTATCTAAGGTTCCCTCATGGGATTTCTAGTGGAATTGAATTTATAGAGTAATTTAATGAGAAAAAATATATGTTTTATACTGAGGATTGAACCCAGGGGCATTCTACCTCCAAGTGAACACCCCCAGTCCTTTTTATTTTTTATTTTGAAACAGGGTTTCACTAAGTTGCTGAGGCTGGTCTCAAACCTACAACCATCCTGTCTCTGCCTCCCAAGTACTATTGCAGGCATGCACGCCACTGTGCCAGGTGAGAATAGACATTTTTATGAAAATGAGTTTTCTCATCTACTTACATGGTATATCTTCCTATTCATGTAAGTTTCTATTTATGTCTGTTTTATAATTTCTTTCATAGTGTTTTTACTCAGGTTTTGTGAAATATATTCTTAGGTACATTATAATTTTATTTATATTATGAATGAGATCTTTTATTATATTTCTACTTGGATGTTGCTTATGTATAACAATTGTATTTTTTTTGTATATCAATCTTATACCCAGTAATACTACTGAATTGTCTTACAAATTTTGAGAATTTGTAGATTTTATTTGATCTTCTATATAATCATATCATCTACATAAACACCATTTTTTCACTCTTTATGATACTTTTAAAATTGGCTAGAATTTCCTGTACTGTGCTGAATAAAAGCAGTAGTAACAAACATTCTTGTCTTGTTTCTGACTTTAAAAAGAGTGCTTTAAAGTTTTACCATTAAACATCAGGTTAAGGAAATTTTCTTATATTCTTAGTTTGCTGTTATAGTTTAGATATAGAGTGTGCCCTGCAAGACTCACGTATTGGCAATGTAAAAATGCCCAGAGGTGAAATAATTGAATCATGAAGGTTCTAATCTGATCATTGGGTAAATCCATTAATGGATTAATGGTTTGAATTGATTTATTGGAGGGTAATATGTGTAGGTAGGTAGTGTGTGGCTGGAGGAGGTAGGCCACTGGGGGTGTGGCCTTGGGAAGTATAGACATTGTAATTATATACATTATAATTATATACATTATTCCCCCTCCTCTTGCTGTCTTTCTGCCTCCATGATGTGAGAGCAGCATCCTTCCGTGTACTGTGATGACATTACCATTTCTGCACCAGAGCTGGCCCTATAGACTAAAACCTCTGAAACCATGAGCTCAAGTAAATCTTTCTTCCTCTAGGTTTTGTGTGTCAGGTACTTAGATCGCAGTGAAAATGCTGACTGAAATATTTGTTAGGTTCTTAATAACAGAAACTAGATAATGTGTAGATGTTCAAATTTTTCCTGTATCTTTGAAGTGACTTTATGGTTTTCTATTTTAATGTGTTCATGTAGATTTTAATTTAATTTAATTTTTAACTGATACAGAAAAACATAAAAGTTGTACCTGTTAATGGAGTATCATGTAATAATGTTCAATATATGTATACATTGTGTATACATTTGTAGATCTTCATTTTTGTTTTTGGTAGTTCTGGGGATTGAACCCAGATATCCCTAACCAGATTAGCAGATTTTAAAATGTTAATCTATTATTGAGTTCCTGGGAGAAACCTTACTTGATTATGTTGTAGTTATGTAGATACATAGATGATACAGACAGACACATACATTGTATGATTACATTTGCTCACATTTTTATGTAGAGTTTTTTTCTTCTATGTTAGTAAATGAGACTGGCCTGTAGTATTTTTGTATAGCTTTTTTTTTTTTTGTCATTTTGAACATTAAGATTATGCTAGCCTTATGATGACCTAGGATAGCTTTCCCTATTTTTTATTCTCTGCAATGTCTTGCATAAAACAGGGGCCATCTATTTCTTCATTTTTTCTTTTCTTTCCCTTTTTTTTTTTTTTTTTTTTTGGTGCAGGGGATTGAACCCAGGGGCATTCTACTTCTGAACTACACTCCTGGACCCAATTTATTTTTTTGTTTTAAAACAGAATCTTGCTAGGTTTCTGAGAGTCTTGCTAAATTGCTGAGGCTATCCTTGAACCCATGATTCTCCTGTCTCAGCTTCCCAAGTACTGGGATTACAGGTGCACACCACCATACCTGGTTTATCTATTTTTTTTATGAGGCGATAATACTTGTTTTTAAACAACCATGGTCTGATGCTTTCTTGTGGGTAGATTTTTTTTTCTTACTGCTGAGTATTATGACTATTTGATAGTCATAAATATATTCAGATTTTCTACATTCTTCTTAAGTTAAAATAGGTTATTTATACTGGGTGTTCCCAAGTATTAGTTCAAATTTAAGTTTAAATGACTTTAAGAGTATATTTGTTTTCTTAGTGGTTTCTTGAATTCTCTATATATTTTAGATATTAGTCTTCTATCAGAGGAGTAGTTGGCAAAAATTTTCTCCCATTCTGTAGTCTCTCTGTTGAGGCACTTTTTGTTTCCTTTGCTGCACAGAAGCTCTTCACTTTAATGCAATCCCATGTATCGATCTTACTTTGAATTGCTTGTGCCTTTGGGATCTTGTTGAGAAAGTTTTTACATGTGCCTATGTGTTAAAGTGTTGGACCTATGCCCTCTACAAGTAGCTGCAAGGTCTCTGGCCTAATTTCCAGGTCTTTGATCCTGAATCTTGAATTGACTCTTGGGCAGGGTGAGAAAGTGGGGTTTATTTCCATTTTTCTGCATATGGTTGGTGATCTAAATAGACACTTTACAAAAGAAGAAATACAAATGGTCAATAAATGTATGAAAAAATGTTCAATATCATTAACAATCAGAGAGATGCAAATCAAAACTATTTTGAGATTTCACCTAACCTTAATTAGAATGGCAGTCATTAAAAACACAAACAACAAATGCTGGTGAGGGTGTGGAGAAGTGGGAACCCTAATACATTGTTGGTGAGATTGCAAATTAGTGCAACCACTTTGGAAAACAGTATGGAGGATCCTCAGACAAATGGGAATGAACCTACCATATGACCCAGCAATACTACTTCTGGCTATCTACCCAAAAGAATGGAAACCAAACTACCAGACTGATGCATGTGTATCTATGTTTATAGCCACACAATTCACAATTGCCAAACTGTGGAAACAGCCAAGATGTCCATCAACAGATGAATGTATTACAAAGCTATGGGATATGTACACAATGGAATTTTACTCAGCCATAAAGAAGAACAAAGTCATGTAATTTGCAAGGAAATGGATGGAACTGGAAAACATTATGCTAAGTGAGATTAGTTAGTCACAAAAAGTAAAAAAATCAGTGCTCTCCCTGATATGTGGAAGCTAGGGAGAAAGTGGGTCATAAGAGGGACTTTAGATGAAGAGAGAGAAATCTTTGATGAACAATGAAGGTGAGCCGGGCGTGGTGGCGCACGTTTGTAATCCTACCATTTGGGAGGCTGAGACCAGAGGATCCAGGTTCACGGCCAGCCTCAGCTACCTAGTGAGGCACTTTGCAACTTAGTGAGACCCTGTTTCAAAATAAAGAATAAAAAATAGGGCTGGAGGGTGTAGCTCAGAGGTAAAATACCCCTGGGTTCAATCCCCACTACGGCAACCCCCCCCAAAAAAAACCCCCAAAAAACAACAACAATGAAGGTGACCTAACTGATGGTGATGGGGGGAGGGGAGAGGAAAATACCTTAATGCACACGATGGACATTCACAAACATATCAAAGTCAATCACAAAACCGAACATGAGAAAGAGGAAGGGGGGGAGGGAATAGGGTGGGAATTGTGGAAAGGTTAAATGAGAGATGTGTGCATGTACCTAACAAAGATGTATGATTATAATGCATCAATAAAAAATATTAAAAATGTTTTTAAAAATTGAAAAGGAAAAAAACGAGTATAAATATACAGGCCTATACACAAATTATTTGCAAGCTTAATTATTTAAATTTCTTTTAAGCTTTGTGGTTTTTGAATAACAATTTTTTAAAATTTATATTTGGGTTTCAGTGTTTGAGTCAGAAGAGCTAAAAATTTTAAATCAAACATTTATTGGTGAACTCTATAGGTTTTCTTTTTGTTGTATGTATATTTGTTGAGGAAACCAGCTTGCTAGTCTGTAGAATTTCCCACTATGTTTGGAGTTCCTAGACCTGCCTCAGGGTCAGGCATTTACTGGAAGAACTCTCAGGACTCAGCCTATAGTGGCACTCGTAGCTCTGATTTATTGGTCAGAAAAACCAAATAGAACAAAGTCTAGAGGAAACCAGCCACAGCCTCCAAGAACCTTCTCACAGAGGACAAACTTAATTCCCTCAGGAATGAGTTTTGATAAGACATGTGAAAAGCTCACCAGGGATGTCCACCAGACACTCAGTGCCTAAGGGGCTTGCTGGAGGCAGGTCTCAAGTACAATTCCAGTCTCTCAGAAGAGGGGAGCAGTTGTTCAACTTGAACCACATCATACAGACCATTGAGGAACAATGAGCATTCTTTCTGGTTCTGTGAATGGCAGAAACCCTCCTGAAATCCATATTCTCAGGGCCAACTTTGCAAATAGTCTTTTTGAAGGAAATTCTCTAATTCAAAAATTATAGGATTTTTACTTGATTTTTGTTTTGTTTGTGTTTCTTTTCTCTTATGTTGCAAATGTTGGTTCCTAGTGACATTAATAAAATCAGTTGATCTTTCTATATTGATATAAATATAACAATGCCATTACTAACAATATGGCTACTGGAAACAGTTTAAGATTTCTTTGCAGTTATTTGGTTCTTGCTAGGAATTTACAAATTACTTTGAAGTTACCTGAGATCATTGCTCTGAGTTTAAGCTAGCAACTTGTTACATAGGTTAGATTATTTCATTTTACTTTCAAATTTGGGGAGATAGCTCTTGATTTGAAGCTCTTGATGCAACTTTGTTTTTTAATTATGTTAGAGAATTCTCTTATTTCAAATAAAAACTAGGTAAAGTTAGAGGACTCTAGCTTCTTCTTTTCTCCTTTCCCATGCTAAACAATCTAATTAGCTTTTGATTTGTCTTTTCTTTGTTTTCATTTATAAAATGGAACCAAATTTGTACTTTTTAACTTAGGTAAATGCAAATATACTATTCATATTGTTCAGTGCCTAGCTTTTTTTATTTAGTAATATTTTCTGGAGTTCACACCATCACAGTCAATAAAAACTCCTTATTAAGATCTGTTTTTTATTGGGCATGGGATTACTGTACCACTCAGGTAATGTAAATGTGGACCCCAAACTTATCTTCAGGGTTTACTCTTTCACAGGAAACTTTCCTACCCAGAGTTTTTGGCAGAGAACCAGCTTCCTTGCTGCTCTCCTGGGCTGGTGAACAGATATTTTGTTTTTGTTTGCAACACCCCCTCCCTGCTTTTATTTCTTCCTTATGAAATAAGTGTCTTTTGATCTTTGGAGCTCAGTATCTCAGTTATTTTATTCTGATTCTCTACTTGTGTGGGCCCCAAATCCACATCCTGACCCCACATATAGACCTTAGATCCCTGGTCACTGGCCCCTGGCCCCTGGGCTCTGTTTCTTTATTCTTTTCTATGTTGTCAGGATGTCAGCTGATACACTTGTGACTCTGGTTGCAAGTTCTTTCTTTGTTTCTGAAGCTGGGGTACTTCTAAGCTACATACTAATTTTTTTTTATTCTGTATTTTATCCAACATTTCTGTGTGTATGGAGCTGGAACAATTCACTTTGTCATGTTACCAGAAGTAGATCAACTGTATTTACTGTTGTCACCCATGTGTCATATCTTTTCTGTACTTAATTAGCTGAGGGAACATGCACATGCATACACACACATCATATATATTAAACAATTTTATAAGATGTATCTCATAATTAAAATCAGAACTTTTCTTAACCAAACCCTTTTTTCTTCCTTTAATTTGAAAAGATTATTGATCTTCTTTAATAGTTATTTTAAGTTTTTATTTTTTTAACTTTTTTATTGGTGCATTGTAATCCTACATCTTTGTTAGGTACAAGTTGGTAAAGGCCTACATGTATACATTTCTCATTTAACCCTTCCCCAATTCCCACCCTATTCCCTCGCCCTCCCTCCTTCTCAAGTTCAGTTTAGCAACTGACTTGATATGTTTGTGCATTACGGTGTCCCCCACTCCCATAACCTTCAGTTATGTCCTAAGGTGGTTTTTTTTTTTGGCATATTCTTTTTTTCCTTCTTTACCTTGCTTATTTTCCTCTAAATCAAGAGAAATGTATGCAAGGGAACCTAGGCCCACTAATTGCAGCGTTTCTTCCTATTTTTGTCTTTGTGGTGCTAGGGATCTAACCCAGGGCCCCAAGAACGTAGGTCCCCATGCATCTAGACAAGCACTCTACCGCTGAGCTACAACCCCAGGACCTTAGAGCTTTACTCAAAAAAGACAGCATATTAAGTCACAAGACTCTTAAACAACAATATTATAAAGAATACACATTTTTAATAAGATAAAGAAATTACCTAAATATAATTTGTGGACACTAGTGCATATTCTTAGTTCAGGGTGTTTTTTGAGCCTTTGAAGAGCTTTTCCAATTACATTTATTCCCTTTTGGTTTTATGTCTTTGTTGCTCTCTCTTCTAACTTGCCTCTTCCCTATTGCTTTCTTTTATACTCCTCCTCTATTTGCAATGTAGGTGTTTCATTAAAACTGCATCTGGTATTGGCATGCCACATAGAGGAACTCTTGTATTTAATAAATTTCAATGGAAACTTTTGCTCTGTGCATTTTTGTGAGTTTAAATATAGAGGCAATATCAATATGCACTTAAGTAGCTTGGGAGTGTATAAGTCATAGTTAAATCTTCAGTTTTGTTTAACTTTCACTTTTCTTTAAGAGATCTATAACTTTCAGGAAAATTCTCCTTTGGAGATGCCACATTTACTTGGAACTTTGAACAGAGATAAGAATTTTGCAAAAGTGTGAGAAAAATTATCTTAACCATTTTTGAATTTAAATGACAAAATGATAGTAATTTCATTTCTACTTGTTTTTGTTAACCCTTAACTCACGTTATATAAGATGTTTAGCTAGAGGAAAAAACAATAGAAGAAAGACTATTAAATCTTTTTTTAGACTTTGTTAAGTGATTCTAAGAAAATTTAATGTAAGGGGTTCTCCAAAAGTTGTTACCATTATCACAGGTTTTTTTTTTTTTTCGGTGAACTCAGGGGCATTCTACCTGTGAGCTATACCCCCAGCCCTATTTTTTATTCTTTATTTTGAAACCAGGTCTCACTAAGTTGTGGAGTGACTCACCAGGTAGCTGAGGCTGGCCGCAAACCCGGATCCTCCGGTCTCAGCCTCCCAAATGCTGGGATTACAAACAGTTTTTTTTTTTTTGTTATAAGACTTATTCTTTGAAAAACATTGAAGCATAATACTTGTATTAGGTTTCCATCACTATAACAAAATATCTGAGATAAATGACTTATAAAGAAGAAAGCTTTATTTTGGTTTCAGAGGTTTCTGTCTATGGTCACCTGGCCCCATTGTTTTGGGGCCTTTGGTGAGGCAGTACATCATGGCAGGGAAGGTGTATATGCCTGAGGGTGACAGAGACAGGAAGAGACTGAGGGTCCCATCTCCCCTTGGAGAGCATGCCTATGTGGCCTCACTTCCTGAAGGCTCCACCGCCTTCCAGTAACACCATGGCCTGGACACCAAGCCTTCAACATATAGGCCTTTGGGAGACACTGAAGATGAAAATGATAGCAATACTTCTGATTTTTAAAAAAAGGATTTAGAAAATTTAGTGTAAAAATGGCATACATGCTATTTAAAGCTGTATATCAATCAGCAAACTTGAAAGTTGTGATGCTCTCTAATTGATCCTTGAATCAGGTTACACAAATTCCCCCACTGTAGGCTCTTTCTGACATATTTAATGAAAACATGGGGAGTATGAGGGATGTAGGAAAGCTAGGGAGAACCTTAACTTTGATTTTTCATGGTATTTCAGGATGTGACATCATGTTCCCTCACACATCCATTACATTATCAGTGGCAAAGTTACATCAACCTGAAATATACCATATATTATATTAAACATACTTTCTGAGTATGGGATGTACGTTTAAATATGAGTTTGTAGATAGAGACAGTAAAACATACATAAATTAACAAGCAAAATATACATCAATTGACATGCAAAACTGGGATTCACCAATATAACACTCCTAGATCCTGTAGTTGTCACTGGCCCACAGTGAGGTGGAATTAGGAGAGAACACTCAATTTTCCACCTAACTGGTTTGCCAAAGTAGAAGTTTTGATCTATATGTTCAAAACAGAAGCCATGTCTTCTCTCAGAACCTGTAAACCAACCAATTGAAATATTGACAGCTGGTGGAACAGAACACAACCTTATATTTGGTTTCAGGCAGTCAGAGTTTTATTCACAGCTGCGTGATGAGGGGAGTGGGTTGAGTTGCCTTTTGCACAGCAAGTTAAACAAATATAGCATAATATCTCTGTTGCTACTCGAGTCATTTCCTGCCTCAGCATTCTTCGTGCACATCCTTCACACTGCATTAATAAAAACTCAAGCAGCAAGCAAGGCTTTGAGTCATTTTGTTTGTATCATCGTGTATGGGAATGACAAGATAAAGCTACTAGTAATCACTGAAGGATTTGGAAGAATGGTATCTTTAAAAGGGACTCTATCAAATATATTGCAAACATTTTTTAAAGGGCTACATTCCACTCATTTGAACAGAGTGTCTCAGAGTCATCGGGTTTCTTCTCAAGCATTTTTCTCTGTATGCAGGCATTTCCCTATTGAAAATTGGCAGCATTGAATGCAGATGTCTTCTGTATTCACAGTAAAGAGGAGGCTAACTAAATACTCAGAAAGTCACTTGTGTAGCTACATATAGTAAGTCTTTTGCTGTCAAGGAAGTGATTTTGAATCCTAGAAAGGGATGAGATTCAGGAGAAAAGTTGTGCTTTGAGATACCAAATCTGAATATCCAATTAGCAAGAACAAGAGAAAAAAATATTACAAAAGTCATAGTATGTAAATTAAGAATGGCTGGATGTAATTACTTTTTATGGAAAAGCCAGAAAAAACATTAAAAACACCTGTATTTCTTTGTTTTCAACTCATGAACAAATAAATATAGAGAATTTATCAGTTTAACAATAAAAGCAGACATTTACCATAATGCATATACTAAAGAGAATGCCTAAGTGCTTCATAATATTTAAAGTAAAAGGAGACATGGTAGAGAGAGAAGGGAATAATACCAGAAGTCCTTAAATAAAAGCAATTCTGCCAAAGGGGGAGGGCGGTCCTTCTATAAGGGCCAAGTTATGCCATATCCTGCATGCTGATTTCTTGAAACAGACTTTTTGCCAAAATATACTTTGTTTGGAGTCTAGAATTTATAAGATGTGCTTAGCTAACATTAACAACACAACAGTTTCCTTCCCTCATAGACAATCCTATTTGAGCAAAACAAGACAAACATAACCCATTGTTATTTAATTAAGGCAAATATGGCCTCTAAAGGAACTGAGAGTTTCTTTTTGTTTGTTTTATTTTGACTTGATTTACTTTCAGGGATATTTAACAACATTATTTGAAAAAAAATCCAGCCAGGCGTGGTGGTGCATGCTTGTAATCCCAGCATTTGGGAGGCTGAGACTGGAGGATCCGGGTTCTTGACCAGCCTCAGCTACCTTGTGAGGCACTCCACAATTTAGTGAGACCCTATTTCAAAATAAAGTATAAAAAATAGGGCTGGGGGTGTAGCTCAGAGGTAGAATGCACCTGAGTTCAATCCCCAGTACCAAAAAACCCCACCAAAAAACAAAAAAACAATCGGATACTTAGTGTTGGAGAGGCAATCTATTCATCTTTTTTTTTTTTTTTTTTTTTTTAATGTTTTGTCTTTTAATCTTTCATCATGGTGATACTGAATTTCTTTATGTTTTAAGATCATGGTATGTGGCAATAATGCCACCTATCATCTACACAATTTTGAGAAATATATATTGTATTTAGTTTGTAGTATCCACATTCTTTTCTTGGTTTTAAAGTAGTAAAATACATTTAGAAAATTCATTTAAGGAGACTATTTCCAAAATTAGCCATAGCTAGTGATGTTACTGGACTTTTCTTTTTAAAGAGAAATAAATTTATTTTTTCTTAAAAATTAGATATCAATGAATAGCCATATTTGTATATGTAAATAGTACCTTCCTACAGAATTTTATAGAGTACACATATTTTTATGTTAAAGATATAAAACTAAGCCAGGCGTGGTGGCATATGTTTGTAATCCCAGTCCTTGGGAGGCTGAGACAGTAGGATTCGGTTTGTGGCCAGTCTAAGCTATTTAGTGAGGCTCTCTGCAACTTAGTGAGACTCTGTTTCAAAAATAAAGAATAAAAAGTAGGACTGGGGACGTAGCTTGGAGGTAGAATCCCCCTGTGTTCCATCCCCAGTACCACACACACACACACACACACACACACACAAAGTTAAAAAAACTTCAGGAATAAATGTTTGCAAAAAGAGTAAAATAATAAGTACTGTTTTGGACTGTTTTGGTGTGTGTGACTGAGGATCAAACCTGGAGCCTTACATATGCTAGGCAAACACTCTACCATTGAACCATTGAGCTCAATCCTCACACTATCTCAGATTCTTACCTGCATTTGGAGGGTCAAGGCTAAACATTGGTCTTCCAACTTTTAATGAAAAGCCTACAAACACTTCAATTTAATTATGGAATATGTACACTTTTAAAGTCTGCAAATTAATGAGAATTTTAGAGAGGCTTTCTCCATTTGCATTTTTCCTATGTACTTGATTTTACTTTCTCAATTTTAAAGAAGTGCAATTTGATTCTAGATTAAGACATATAATTCATTTTCTTTTTCATAATGAGGAAAGATAAAAATCAAGCATCAGAGCTGAAAAGAAGACCTACGTACAAGCAAACTGTATGGAAAGTGTAGATTAAATCTATGTAAATATAATACCAGTATTTGCCAAATGCATGTTGTTTGAAGGGATCAAAGAAAATTCCAAAGGTTATAGGTAGCTGTTGAGGTAGGGCTTACCATAGGGATTACAGTTGACATCCAAAATTTATAACAATGTACTTTGAAGTGATACCAACTGAGCTTAAGTCATATACATTGAATCTACTCTGTAATCCCTTCTCCCCTTTATGTTGTTATTAGATTGAATCTTTATGTATGGTGTGCTCATTAAACATAGGTTTATATTTATTGTTTTATGCTTTTAAATCACACAGGAAATAAAGAGAAGTATTAAATGCCCAAAATACAATGCTTTATATTTACCAAATAGTTACCTTTACTAGTGATCTGTATTTCTTTGTATGGTTTTAACTTTCTATTCTGTGTCCTTTCATTTTAGCCTAAAGGACTCCCTTTAGCAATTCTTAGGAGTAGATCCACTAGCAATGAACTCCCTTAGTTTTTGTTTATTTGGAAATGTCTCAGACTTTTCACTTTTTTTTCTTTTGCAGTACTAGGGATGGAACCTGGGGGCATTCTACCTCCAAGCTACAGCCCCAGCCCTATTTTTTATTCTTTATTTTGAAACAGGGTCTCATTAAGTTGTGGAGGGCCTCACTAAGTAGCTGAGGCTGGCCGAGAACCTGGATCCTCCAGTCTCACCCTCCCAAATGCTGGGATTACAAGATTACAAACGTGCACCACCACGCCCAGCTGGTTTTTCACTTTTAAATGATTGTTTTTCTAGACATAAGTTCCTGGTTGGCATTTTTGGGGGGGGGGGGTAACTGGGGATTGAACTCAGGGATGTTCTGCCTTTGAGCTATTCCCCCAGCCTTATTATTATTTTTTTATTCTTTATTTTGAAACTGGGTCTCACTAAGTTGTGGAGTGCCTCACTAGGTAGCTGAGGCTGGCTGGGAACCCAGATCCTCCTGTCTAGGCCTCCCAAATGCTGGGATTACAAGCGTGCACCACCACACCCGGCTCCCTGGTTGGCATTTTTTTCCTTTTCATATTTTAAATATTTCATCCTATTTACTTTTGGCCACCATAGTTTCTGATGATGAATAGTCTGTTAATCTTATTGAGGATGACTTACATGTGATGAATCCTTTATGTCTTACTGCTCTCAAGATTTTCTCCAGCAGTTTGATTATAATATATCTTGGCGTGGGTTTCTTTGAGTCCTGCTTAGAGTTTGTTGAGATTATTGATACATAGATTTGTGTCTTCCATCAGATTTGGAAAATGTTTGAATATTGTTTCTTCAAATATTTTTTCTGCCCATTTTTGTTTCCATTCTCCTTCTCACAAAATGTGTATGTTGAAGTGTTTGATGGTGTCTTGTAGGTCTCTTAGGCCCTGTTCACTTTTCTTCACCATTTTGTCTGTTCTTCAGATTAGGTAATTACAATTACCCTATGTATAAGTTTGATGATTTTTTTCTTTTGCCTGTTCAAATTTGCTGTTGAATAATCTTGTGATTTTTTTGTCATCTCTCTTAGTTTTAAAACCCAGTATTTCTATTTTATTGTTTTTTATTCCTTTCTAGATATTCTTTACTTTTTCATACACAGTTTGCTCAATTTAATTTAATCATTTATTCATGATTCCCTTCAGCTCTTTAAATATAATGAAGACAATTAAAGTCTTTGTTTAATAAATTTAATATTTGGTTTTTTTTTCAGAAATAGTATCTGTCAGTTTATTCTTTTTCTTCTGACAGGTCATGCTTTTCTATTTTTGCTATTTTTTGTTGTTGTTGAGAAGTGGACATTTTGAATATTGCAGTGTGATAATTCTGGAAGTCAGACTTGACCCCCTACATCAAGGATTGTTGTTGTTGCTTGATGAAAGCTGCAGTTGTTTGCTTGTTTAGTGACTGTTCCAAAATTTTTTGCAGAGTATATTCCTTGTCATGTGTGTTTGCTGAAGTCTATATTCTGTTATCTCCATGATCAACCAGCAAACTGATAGAGATTTTCTTAAATTCCTGGATCCGATAAGAGAAGAAAAAATAAAGCATGTACTATTTCTTTAACTGATGCTGGAGATCTGCTTTTGCCCACCAGGGTTGTATCAATGGCTAGCCTCTGTGATGACCCATCAGCAAACTGCCAGAAAGACAAAATATAGAGCCTCAGTTTTTGGAGGAAAAAGAAAATCCTTGTAGCCTATCTGGCAACAGCAAACCAGGAATACAGGCCATTGTCCCATGGCTGTATCCAGCAGGGATTAGGGATAGTAGTTGCTATGCATAACACTGATATTCATCAAAATTTCCAACCTCTTTTTTCATCAGGCACTCCTTTGGAACCTGAAAATGTTTAGCTAGACGCCAGAGTTCTGAAATAATTGATTCTGACAGTTCTTGCCAACCCATAGTTGTTTTGGAGAGACTAATCCTAGAGCTTCTTACTCTGCCATCTTCCATGATATAGCCCCTCTCCATGTTCATTCTTAAAAGCGTTCCAGTTTGAACAATAATTTATATAATCACCTATTGGTATTTGGATGACAGCAGCAAGAGAAAGAGATGAAAACAACTTCTTAATAAGAAAATATAAGGATCATTAATAAATGATCTTAAGTGGAAATCTGAAAATAGCTAAAGTCTAGCAAATTTCCAGAATAAGTAAATGCATATTAATCCACTTCAATAAAGCACCTCCTTACAACTACAAATATGATTGGACTCAATGGTCAAAGTGTCATGTTATTTACCAGCATTTGGAGTCCTTAATTTGATTTTCAGTCCTAGGATCTTGCTCCTTGAGTAGGCGTAGGATCATTAATAAACATTTAACTGCCCAATAAGTATAAGATCTCCCAGGAATGATTCAGAGTTTTCCTAGTTTCAGTTCTATAGAGTTCCTGTCCTTTAGGGAGTTTTCCCCTAGCGCAGCATTGCAATAGTGAATGCCTTTGTTAGAAGGATTGATGGGTCATATTGATTGCCATCCTGAGTTTAGATGTGTGGTTTTGTCATTGCAACATATGAATTTAGAGGTGGAGTCTGTGAAACAGCCTCATCTCTTGTTGCTGACATGGTTACCATATTGTTTGTCATTCTACTTGCTTCCCCTTCCCAAATCAGTGGGTGGGTCATGAACAATTGCTTCATGGTTGTGTGCAGTCTGCAGGCCTTATGGTGTAGAGGCCTGCTATAGACAATGCTCTTTAATTGGGCAGAAAAGTTGCTGCATTGGCTTCTTTCCCATTTCAAAAAGCTGAGTACATGCTGTTACTGCAGCATTTCCAGTCTATGCCAGCTCGAGGAGCAAGATCCTAGGGCTGGAAATCAAACTCGGGGCTCCAAATGCTGGTAAATAACATTACATGTTGACTGTTGAGTCTCATTGTATTTACAATTATGAAGAGGTGCTTTACTGAGAGTGAATTAATATGTTTTTACTCATTCTGGAAATATGCTAGACTTCAGCTGCTTTTAGAGTTCCACTTAAGATGATTTTCATTAAAGGTTTTAGTAACAATGCATAAACGAATAATAGAGTACATTTGGGAAAAATTGCTTTCAATGAGAGATGTTGGGTTGGCTGGAAGGTTTCCTCCCCATCTCTTCCACATAAACTCAGAATGCTACAGTTGATTGCAAATTTCATCTTTTAAAAATGTAAGTAAATAATATGCCGTAGTAGAAGTGACTTGATTACCATTTTCTGGATCTGTATTAAACATGACTGATATATATGTTGATGAAAATAAGTAAAATAATTTCTTATATATAGAAGTAGTTACATTTTATGATTGAATTTTAGACTCTGCAAAAAGGAGTTTTGAAAGAACACCTATCAAAATCTTAGCTATATCAGATGAAAAGACTGCATATAGTGTCTTATAAAAACTTTCTTTAAAAATCTTTTTATTATAATTAAATATCTAAATTATAATTATCTACTAAGAAATAAATAGTTTTAATCTTTTTCATAGTTCTTCATGTGATGTTAATGCTCTCTACATTAGTATTGATGCTTCAGTTTAATATTACTTTCTCTAGCTCTAAAATTGCTAACACCATGGCTTTGTTAATGCACATTTGAATATTTAATTATATTGCTATAAACAGCTTTAAAGCTACATTTTCATTGAATATGATGGGGGGGGGGCTTCTGTTAGTGCTGGCATTTAAGCAGTCTTACTTTCTATTTTCCTGTTGTATATACAATGCAAAGTATTCCCACCTGAGATTTCCTCAGAGTTTCACTTGGGAAACAGAACACAATTTGAAAGATGTTTTTGTTGAATGTTGCTCAAATCAAGCTTTGCTTTGAATCAAGTCAAATGATGAAAACATAGTCCAGCCTTCTTTCCAGGAGAATGCAATTACCTCTAAGGCCTACAGTAAAAAGAGCAACTAATTGAGAACACTTGTCTTTGTTTTCAGTTAGCAAAGATTCTTATTAAGAATTGTCCATTTTTTAAATTAAAAAAGGTGGGTTTACACTTAATGAACTAAGAGGTAGGAGCTCTGAAAAAAAATCAAAGCATGTACAGGTTATCTTCTTCCTCAAGGGGATATCTACTACTGCTGTGCTCGTGTGAAGTAATAATGAGATACCATAAGCAAACAGTAGATGATTCATGTCAGATGGTTCTCCAATAACGTTGAGGGGGGAAAGCAGCTGATGTATGGGATATTGGAGGCAGATTAAGTTGTTAATGTATATTAGTATATTCTTAATTTCCTTTTAATTGAAAAAGACATATTGACTTTAATTAGAACCATTTCACAGGAACTGTCAATTAGCACATGTCAAACTAGTTAATTCAGAACAGAATTCTTTTAATTAGGGTCTGCTTTCCTTTAACTATGGGGCCAATGAAATCAGCCTTTCCTTATCTCGATTTTAAATGTCTCTAAGACATATAATACAAATGTAGACTCTTATCTATTATTAGAAGCCCATATGGATAACATTAAAATGATGATGCTGGCATTGTTCAAGCGGCACAAATCAGAGTCCCTTTATGACTTTTAGAAAAAAAATGGCTTTGAACAAAGACTACTTTAAATACCAGATTTATCCTACTTTAAAGAGACTACAAAATTTATGACACGCATGTTCACATTTAAAGTATTATTTAATACGTCTGCTCAAATAAATGGGCCTATTCAAACGTTTTGTGTGTTCTATCAGGCGAAGACACATAAAACATTGTCAAACCATGCAGCAACATTTTTCCCTTAAATGAACTGTAATCAAAAAGGGAAAACAGACTGAATGATATTTTTTTGGCACAACATAAAAATAGCATTGTTAACTTTCATTGCACCCAAAGATTTAATACCAATAGTTGATACAGTGACTAAACCACTAGTGGAGCTAATGTGATCTCAGTAATCAGACAGTGTAAAATCTGAAATGTGGCTTGGCTGTTGCTTAATGTAATGATGTGGAATTATAGCATTTTAGTTACAATTGGCACGAGGCGCATCCAGTGAGCTTGATGGGCAGGGCTGTAGCCTGTTCACCTACAAAATAAATGTGCTCAAAATCAAAAGAAGAGAATTCAGTGATACTGAAAGGGGGAATTAATGTGAAATCTAGCTTTCTTTATCATATGAGGTTTAGCAACTATTTTACTGAATTATAGCAAGTGAGGATTACAGAGATTAATGAAAGGAATATTTAATAACTAAACTCTGGATTACAAAGAGAATTATCTAGTAAGATACTTGTTCATCCTGCTATCACTATATTTAACTTAATGATAGCAATAGTGCTCCTTTTTATACTGCTGTTCCATCAGTGACTGCATATGTGCCATTCAAGTCAAATGAAGAATTGTAGTAATCTGCTAGTTTTAGTTAACATAGGTGAAACGATAAAGGCAACAAATGGGGGAAAAAAAAGCTCCAAAAGTTTTTCTGAAGTTGACCGTCTTTCTCTTCTGCATTATTTCTTTTTTCTTTTCTTTTCTTTTCTTTTTTTTTTTTTTTTTTTGCGGTACTGGGAATTGAACTCATGGGCATTCTACCTCTGAGCTATACCCCCAGCCCTATTTTTTATTCTTTATTTTGAAACAGGGTCTCACTAAGTTGAGGAGTGCCTCACTAGGTAGTTGAGGCTGGCTGCAAACCCGAATCCTCCAGTCTCAGCCTCCCAAATGCTGGGATTATAAGCGTGTGCCACCACGCCTGGCTCCTTCTGAATTATTTCTAGTGGTGCTTTAGCTCTGTACTGTGTTTAAAAGACACAGCCTACATTTAGGACATTCTTATTTTGTCAAGATCTGTGACTTTGAACTTTTTGGTATTCTTTGAGTCTGTGATGAAAATTATTATTTGTGTGTGTGTGTGTGTGTGTGTGTGTGTGTGTGTGTGTAGATACAACTTGGTTGCATTTTCCCAAAATCTTGTACATATTTTGTTAAAATAAATTTTATTGTGTATATTCGAGATTTGTGAAATGAAAGGTATTCACCTTCATCTCAGAAAAATACACGTGCATACATGAGCTAACTTGTTTAAGGTGGGGAGTTGGCTTTGCTGTCAATTGCATGTTTGTGTGTGGCTGAAATTAATATACCAAAGCTTATTCCCTGGTGTATTTGTATTTGGTGTGTCAGAGGTTATTAGGTCATGAGGGTGGAGCCCTTGTGAATGAGATTAGTATCCTTACAAAAGAAATCTTAGAGAGCTTCTTTACCTTTTTGCCATGCAAGGAGATGGTCAAATGTGAACCAGGAAGTAGGTCATTACCAACCACTGACTGCTGTGCCTTGAGCTTACTCTCCCCAGCCTCTAAAATTGTGATAAATAATTGTTGGTTATAAGCTATCTAGTGAATGGTGTTTTGTTATAACATTTAGAATGGACTAAGGCATTCTTTTTTTTTTTTTTTTTTTTTTTGCGGTACTGGGGATTCAACTCAGGGGCATCCTACCTCCGAGCTACACCCAGCCCTATTTTTTATTCTTTATTTTGAAACCGAGTCTCACTAAGTTGCGGAGGGCCTCACTAGGTAGCTGAGGCTGGTCGCGAACCTGGATCCTCCAGTCTCAGCCTCCTGAATGCTGGGATTGCAAGCATGCGCCACCACGCCCGGCTTAAGACATTCTTTAAAAGTAGTTTTGGCATAACCTGCTGAAGTAAATAACTTCAGTTTGATATTATTGAGTACCTGTAGTGGTCTCAGGCCTATACTTTTCCTGAAAATATAATAATGAGTAAGATGAGGAACCTGAGCAAGTAATTGTGCCAAGTGTGACATAATTTCAGGATTACTATGTAATTCTTTTTCTGTTTTTAAGGCATTTTTAATTCTCTGAATTGGTTAAAATCTGGTCTATTTTTAAACATTTTATAAGGGTATAAATGAGGTATAGATAATTTTGAGTAAAAGTTGCCTGAACAAAATAATTATTAAAAAATTAGAGGAGATAAATTTTGTGTTGTAAGTTTAACTCAACAATTTAATCCATCCTTTCAGTCTTACTTATAATTCTATTTTTGTTAATAATTTCATGTAATATTAATAGAATTATCATCATCTTTTAGCTATTTACTCATTGGTTATACAATTAAATATCATGGTTTATAATTATTTATAAAGAATACATAAGGATTACGGATATAATTTTTTTTTTTTTTTTTTTGCGGTACTGGGAATTGAACTCAGGGGCATTCTACCTCCGAGCTATACCCCCAGCCCTATTTTTTATTCTTTATTTTGAAACCAGGTCTCACTAAGTTGTGGAGTGCCTCACTAGGTAGCTGAGGCTGGCCGCGAACCCAGATCCTCTGGTCTCAGCCTCCCAAATGCTGGGATTACAAGCGTGCGCCACCACGCCCGGCTCCTGATATAGTTTTTATGAACTAGTTTCATTTAAACCCAAAACAATGTTCAAATGATCTGGGAGGGGCGCTAGTTAATTTCTCAATTATCTATGGGGAGGTTATCCATGTAGTGTTAGGGTTTAAATTTGAATAAGTTGGCTAAGCAAGGTCTAATTTACAGAAATATCAACGTACCCTGAGTTTGTTATCCCACCAGTTAATCTTAATTCCTTTGTAACTCAGGTTTTTATTTATTTTTTTCCAGTACTGGAGATGGAACCTGGGGGCATTCTCCCCCCAAGCTACAGCCCCAGCCCTATTTTTTATTCTTTATTTTGAAACAGGGTCTCACTAAGTTGCGGAGGGCCTCACTAAGCAGTTGAGGCTGGCCGAGAACCCAGATCATCCAGTCTTAGCCTACCAAATGCTGGGATTACAAGCATGCGCCACCATGCTTGGCTTTGTAACTCAGGTTTTTAAACGAGTTTCATTTTTAATATTTTAAAAAATATTTTATTTTATTTTTTAAATTGGTTCACTGTAATCATACATCTTTGTTAGGTACAAGCTGAAAAAGGCATACATGTACACATTTCTCATTTAACCCTTCCCCAATTCCCGCCCCACTCCCTCACACTCCCTCCTTCTCAAGTTTAGTTTAGTGATTGACTTTGATATGTTCATGAAAGTACATCATGTGCATTAGGGTGTCCTTCCTCCCCCCATCACCTTCTGTTAAGTCAAATTCTTTGCTCACCTAAGGTTTCTCCTTCTTCCTCTGGAGTCCCTCTTATATCCCCTTTTCTCCCTAGCTTCCACATATTAGGGAGAGCATATGATTTTTTACTTTTTGTGACTGACTAATCTCAGTTAACATAGTGTTTTCCAGTTCCATCCATTTCCCTGCAAATAACATGATTTTGTTCTTCTTTATGGCTGAGTAAAATTCCATTGTGTACATATCCCATAGTTTTGTATCCATTCATCTGTTGATGGACATTTTGGCTGGTTCCATAGTTTGGATCTTAAAGAATATACAGTAGAATTGTTAAATATATCTAAGCACACATCTATACTTTATATGTTTGTGTGTACATGTGTGTGTGTGTGTTAAAGAGTTCGCCATAATACCTACAAACCTCCAATGACCAGGGGATGGGAAAGAGGATACTACCTTCAGTTAACTTAATTGTTAGTAATAATTGAAATCAGTTTTAGAACTTGAAGTAAGACAGTATGTGTGAGGTGGAACTAAAGATATACTAAATGATGATAATGAAGAGGTTCCAAAGAAGCCTCTGAATATTAATATCTTCACTTGGGTTGGCTTTGCCTATGAAATAGGTTGAATTTATAGATAAATAGTTGAGCATCACATTGAACTTTAATATGATGTATACTTGCAAAGCACTAATAAAAGTATAAAAATGATTGGCAGTGTGTTGGCAGAAAAGAATAGTATTTTTATTACTCAAAAAGAAACTCTGGTTTACTTTACAGTATCTGTAGTTGTATAAAATCTTTGTTAAAGGTTTTATTATTATGTAGCAATTTTAACATTTTGTACCTTGAATGAGAATATGTTCATGTAGATTTTAGAAAATGACATGGAGATATTTATTTTCATCAGCCAGTGTCAGATTAATTTGGTTTAATAACATAAGTATTTACTGAGTACCTATTATTTCCAGGCACAGTTAAAATTAAGCACATCTTGTTAAGCACTAGTTTAAACATTTAGCTACCTTTCTCTTGACTTCACTATTGGGACTCTGTTACAAAAACTATTAATGGTTAATATTATAGTGATGGACTTTTT
>PVLC010009092.1:27388-55671 GCA_004027655.1 Graphiurus murinus | reverse complement strand
GTTGATGCGAATCTCACTGAGCTACTAAGGCTGGCTTTGATTCTGCAAAACTCTTGTCTCGGCCTCCTAAGTACTGGGCATGTGCCACCACACCAGGCTAGTCCCTAACCTTCTGAAACTGCCAATATGCCTCTGGAGAATTAAAGGAAAAACAAAGAATATCATTATAGATTAGAATCATCAGTAACTAACGTCTGCGCGCGCGTGTGCGTGCGTGTGTGTGTGTGTGTGTGTGTGTGTATGTGTGTGTATGTGTGTTACTGGGGATTGATCCTCAGGGTATTCTACCTCTGAGCTCCACCCCCAGCCCTTTTTTAATTTTTTGTTTCAAGACTCTCAGCCTCCCAAATGCTGGAATTACAAGCGTGCGCCACCACGCCTGGCTAATTTTTTTATTTTGAAACAGAGTCTCACTAAGCTGCAGAAGGCCTCACTAAGTAGTGGAGGGCCTCATTGAGTTGCTGAGGCTGGTCTGAAGCCTGTGATCCTCCTGTCTCAGTCTATCAAGTACTTGGATTAGAAGTGTGCTCCACCACGCCCAGCTTTAACATCCCTTTTCTTTCAGGGGCAAAAAGGAGAGGAAAAAGCAAACCTAAGAGGAAAAAAAAAATTGTGTAATCTTGCTGGGCGTGGTGGTGCACGCTTGTAATCCCAGCATTCGGGAGGCTGAGACCAGAGGATCCGGGTTCCAGGCCAGCCTCAGCTACCTAGTGAGGCACTCTGCAACTTAGTGAGACTCGGTTTCAAAATAAAGAATAAAAAATAGGGCTGGGGGTATAGCTCGGAGATAGAACGCCCCTGAGTTCAATCCTCAGTACCGCAAAAAAAAAAAAAAAAAAAAATTGTGTAATCTAATTTTTCATATGCATTGCAAATCTTTTGGAAATAAAATGTGAAGACAATACAAATAAAAAGTATTCATAGCCGGGCGTGGTGGCCCACGCTTGTAATCCCAGCATTTGGGAGGCTGAGACCGGAGAATCCGGGTTTGCGGCCAGCCTCAGCTACCTAGTGAGGCACTCCGCAACTTAGTGAGACCCTGTTTCAAAATAAAGAATAAAAAATAGGGCTGGAGGTGTAGCTCAGAGGTAGAATGCCTGAAATCAGGTAGGGGCACCTGACTTCAATCCCCAGTACTGCAAAAAAAAAAAAAAAAAGTAAAAATAAAATAAGACTGGGGGTAAAATAGATTGACCTATATAATTTGAAAACTTCAGAAAAAGTGTGAAAACAAATAGAAGTGAATTGTAATGCCACAATAGAGATAATCTTGTCTGGTTGTAACCAAATTAACTTTGGTGGTTTCTTCTTTTAGGCTGTGGGTTTGTTTTTGCACGCAGAGGCACAGAAACGTCAATATAGTCATATTTCAACAGGCAGAACGCCCAAGAAGTACATGGTTAGGGGACTGTACTGTGGTGCACACGACAGCGTGCGCTTCCACAAAGGGGACAGCTTTGATGTCACTAGGTGGCGTCATCTAACATGCGGTGACAGAAGCTCCCTGGAGCGGCAGGCGATGGACGGGCAGTGGCAGAGGGCAGAGCCACGCCTCCGCTACTGTTCTTGTTTTTCTACATGGAACAGAAGCACCTGTGACATGCACTGGCTAAAATTCAAATTCTGTTCCTTTTCGGACACACTCTGTCACGGCGTGGAGACGCCCGCGGGCCCGCCCGCCCGGCCGGCTCACCTCCAGGCAGCTGATGAAGAGAGTGTACAGCTCTGTTTTGTCCTCGGTGAGGAATGCTTTCTTCTCCAACAGGGACAGGAAGGCCTGAATGTAGTCTTTTACTTCATGGAAGCTGTGGGAAGACAAATATGATTTCTGGTTATGTGAGGTCTTCTGCAGAGTCGCCTTGCAGGAAAAAAAAAAAAAAAAAAAAAAAAAAAAGCATCAATCAATCTCTCCCTTTCTCTGTGTGTATATAGACGTAGACGTACTTACACATGTAGGTATATAGACTTTGTTAAAAATATGTTAGCAGCCAGGCGTGGTGGCGCACGCTTGTAATCCCAGCATTTGGGAGGCTGAGACCGGAGGATCCGGGTTCGCGGCCAGCCTCAGCTACCTAGTGAGGCACACAGCAACTTGGTGAGACTCGGTTTCAAAATAAAGAATAAAAAATAGGGCTGGGGGTATAGCTCGGAGGTAGAATGCCCCTGAGTTCAATCCCCAGTACCGCAAAAAAAAAAAAAAAAAATGTTAGCACAGTTTTGGTGAAATATGAAATGCCATATTTTGGACCAGATGTCCAAGCCTCACTGCATGGCCCCAGGCTTGTGGTGCGTGGGTGGTAACTCACGCCCTCACCCTCCATGGCCCAGATGGACTCTGTGCCTTTCCTGGATTTCACAGGAGGCCAGTGGATCCCAGGACAGCATCGTCTGTGGTATGTGTGTGGGCCTACAGCTTCGTTTTCAAAGTGCAGTTGTGGACCGTGGGGGTTCCTGAGCGTAAAGCTATTGTGTGTGCGCGTGTGTATGTGTGTGTGTGACTGGAGATTGAACCCAGGGGCATGCTACCCCAGAAATGCACCCCTATTCCATTTTTATTTTATTTTTATTGCGGTACTAGGGATTGAACTCAGGGGCGTTCTACCTCCAAGCTACACCCCCAGCCCTATTTTTTATTCTTTTTATTTTTTTTGAAACAGGGTCTCACTAAGTTGCGGAGTGCCTCACTAGGTAGCTGAGGCTGGCCACGAACCCAGATCCTCCGGTCTCAGCCTCCCGAATGTTGGGATTACAAGCGTGCACCACCACGCCCGGCTCCTATTCCATTTTTAATTTTTTTACTTTGAAACTAGGTCTTGCCAAGTTACTGTATGCTGGCCTTAGACCTGTGATCTTCCTGTCCCAGCCTCCCAAATACTGGGATTACAGGCATATGCCACCATGCCTGGCTTCAAAATAATTTTTAAGCCTAAAAGGTCCTGAAACAGCAGGTGTAGTGGTGCACAGTTGGGAGGCTGTGACAGGAGGATTCAGGTTCACAGCCAGCCTCAGCTACTTAGTGAGCAAGGCCTGGCTACCAAGCGCCTGTGTCTGTGCCCCCCTCGTGTGCCCACAGAGGAAACCCCAGACACAGATAAACCAGAATTCCTTGCACCGAAGGAGCTTCCCGACGGTGGGAACTAGCTCCTGGTCACTGGCACTTGGCATCCAAGCCACGCCACGCCGCGGCCGGGGCCAGGAGGCAGGGGCCACGCCGCACTCACCTGTACTTCAGAAGCAGCTTGAGCACCACGGAGCGGATGACCGGAGTCCTGTCCACAACATCGTCAAAGGGCGAGAGAGACTTTGTGTGCTCGCTTCGGCCTGCAGCCGGAGAGAGAAGGGGCTGTCGGTCATGAGTCGGTGCAAAGCCGAGGCGAGAATGAGATTTGGGGTTTACCGCGGGGAGCCACTCACGCTGGGGCGCGTCCCTCAGGAGCTCCTTCTGCACGAAGAGCAGGGACAGCAGGTCGTGCACCACGCTCTTCTGCGGAGGAGTGTTGTCCTTGAAGCACATGGTGGACACCAGGTCCACGAAGAAGCTGTTGCACATCTGTCGGAATCGCGCGTGCTTCTGAATGGCCCTCCTGAGGGGACGTGGAAGAAGTTCGTCAAAGTGCCCCCATGGGGAATCGCTGGAGATTTGGACAGCGTTTCATTTTTCTTTTTTTTTTTTTTTGCGGTACTGGGGATTGAACTCAGGGGCGTTCTACCTCCGAGCTATACCCCCAGCCCTATTTTTTATTCTTTTTATTTTGAAACCGGGTCCACTAAGTTGCTGAGTGCCTCACAAAGTAGCTGAGGCTGGCCGCGAACCCAGATCCTCCGGTCTCAGCCTCCCGAATGCTGAGATTACAAGCGTGCACCACCATGCCCGGCTTGTATTTCATTTTTCTTTTTCTCTCTTTTTTTTTTGTGTATGTGTGGTACTGAGAATCCAACCCAGGGGCACTCTACCTCTAAGCTATAATCCCAGCCAAGTTTTATTGTTTATTTTGAAACAGGGTCTCTCTCTCTCTCTCTCTTTTTTTTCCTTTTTTTTTAGGTACTGGGGAATTGAACTCAGGGGCATTCTACCTCCGAGCTACACCCCCAAGCCCTATTTTTTTATTCTTTATTTTGAAACAGGGTCTCACTAAGTTGTGTAGGGCCTCACTAAGTAGCTGAGGCTGGCCACGAACCTGGATCCTCCTGTCTCAGTCTCCCAAGTACTGGAAACAGGGTCTCACTAAGTTGCAGAGGGCCTCACTAAGTAGCTGAGGCTGGCGCCTCGAACCCGGATCTTCCGGTCTCAGCCTCCCAAGTACTGGGATGACAAGTGTGTGCCACCACGCCCGGCTGGCTTATTTTGTTTTTAAATCACAATGCAGCCTGCCATGGTGGCACGCACACTGTAAATAAATGAATAAATAATAAATAAATAAAATAAAATAAATAAAAAGAAATAGAGCCCGTCTGTTGGAAGGGAGGGGACGAAAAAGCAACCAAGGCCCTCGAAGGCCACAGAGCTGCAGCCCCCTTCATGCCCCCGAAAAGCCTAGGACGCTCAACAGGACAGACAGCAGGGCAGGGGGTTCGGGGAGAGGGCTTTCGGCTTTCTCAGCTTCGTCCCTCGCACCCCCTCCCCCTGGACAGACGAGCTGCATCTCAGTTCCTTACATCTCTCAAGGGCCTTATTTTAAATTTCCTTATTTGACTTCCTGATTTGTTTCCTGGATTCTGCTGTCTCTCAATCTGTACATGTGTATGTCTTGGGGAAAGAATTCAGAGGCACCAAATGTCGAAGAAGGTGCCCCGGGCCCAGGCATAGTGGTGCACGCCTGTAATCCTAGTATTTGGGAGGCTGAGATAGGAGGATCACAGGTTGGAGGACAGGCTCAGCAAGTAGTGAGGCTCATCAACCTAGCAAGACCCTGTTTAAAAGTAAAAATTAAAAAGGGGGCTTGGGGTGAAGCTTGGAGGTAGAATGTCCCTGGGTTCAATCAAAAGAGAAAGTGCCTGAGTTCAAGTCTCACTTACAATAGCTATCTGAAGTCAGGTTTGCTACCAAATGAAGGTTAACGGAGAGCATAATTCTGAAATATTATATTTGAAAAAAAGGAGTAGGAAAGGAAGCTTTCTTAAGAGAAAAGGCGTTCTACCTGTGCTCCTGGGAAACCGTTACCGAGAACTCGTCCGGCAAGTCAGTTAAGCAGGTCGGGCACAGCATCTGCCCGGGGACCAGCCAGGTCTTGATGCAGCCCAGGCAGTACACGTGACCGCAGGGCAGGCAGACTGGATCCTGCGCGTCCCCCAGGCAAATGCGGCACGGCTGAACCCCGAACCTAGAATCCAAGTGGGCGATCAGTTCCCAGGTAGACGCTGGCCCCGCAGGTGCAGCACTGTGTCCTGCCCCGCCCCAGGCGTGTGCGGGCGCGGGTCTCACTTGGTGAACATCCTGCTGGCTCTGTCCTTGCACTCACAAAGCGTCTTCATCACGGCTGCGAAAGGCCCGTGGGTCTTCAAGTCAGAGTTCTCTTGGAGGCACTGGAGGGGAGAGGGAGGAGGAGCTGAGAGCGGCTTTTCAGAGGTGCCTATCTAAGAGACAGTGAGCTTGATGGCCATGTTTCTGGAAGTTTGTAGATAGGCATGATATTTGTGTAGATGTTTTTTTATTAACTCTTCCATTGGGCATTATAAAACTAAGGGGAAGCCAGGCATAGTGGCGCACGCTTGTAATCCCAGCATTTGGGAGGCTGAGACCGGAGGATCCATGTTCGAGGCTAGCCTCAGCTACCTAGTGAGGCACTCCGCAACTCAGTGAGACCCTGTTTCAAAATAAAGAATAAAAAATAGGGCTGGGGGTGTAACTCGGAGGTAGAATGCCCCTGAGTTCAATCCCCAGTACCGCAAAAAAAAAAAAAAAAAAAAAAACCCTAAGGGGAGAGCTTAGTTTTATAATGGAGCTTTATAATAGAGAGCTTAGTTTTATATTAAAGGCCCATGCCTGTGATCCCAGTACTTGGGAGGCTAAGACAGGAGAATCTCAGGTTCAAGGACAGCCTTAGTAAGTAGTGAGACTCTCAGAATATATATATATATATTCTGTATGTATATATATTTATTTCTCCCCCTCGGTACTAGGGATGGAACCCAAGGGCATTCTACCTCCAAGCTACACCCCCAGCCCTATTTTATTTCAAAACAGGGTCTCACTAAGTTGCGGAGTGCCTCACTAGGTAGCTGAGGCTGGCCTCGAACCCGGATCCTCTGGTCTCAGCCTCCCAATACTGGGATGACAAGCGTGCGCCACTCTGCCTGGCATTGATGTATATTTTTAATACCCTGATAAATTTGATTTATTAATCAATACCCAATTCAACAATGGGCAAAGGACTTAGACATTTCTCCAAAGATAATAAATTAATGCCCGAGAAGCCCATGAAATGGCACTCACCTTGTTTAGCGTGAAGACATACATGGTCACCAGCTCGCACAGCTCAGGAATCTGGCTCTCAGTGCCCAGGAGCACGTGCTCCACGAAGAGTGCGATGGAGAAAATTCGATTCCACTGGGTTCTGTCAAAAGAGAGGTGTTGCTCGCTTAGCTCTGACTGAGCCTCTGAGACAGGAAGAGAACTGCAGTATGCTGAGGACAAGGGGAGGGGCTAGCTACCAAGGAGTTGGGGCTAGCTACCAATGGGGAGGGACTAGCTACTAAGGGGGGGGGCTAGCTACCAATGGGGAGGGACTAGCTACTAAGGGGAGGGGCTAGCTACCAGAGAGGAGCTAGCTACCAAGGGGAAGGGCTAGCTACCAAGGGGAGGGGCTAGCTACCAAGGGGAGGGGCTAGTTACCAAGGGGAGGGGCTAGCTACCATACCTGCGCCCTGCCCTTTCTCCACTGCAAGGCGCAGGCAGGACGCTGAGTTCCTGTGTGGCCAGCTCACTGCACACAGACCCTTGTCACCCTCAATGGTCAACACAGGGGCTGTCCCCAGACTCCTTAGCCTGTCTCCTCTCCCTGCCTGGCCCCGGGGTCCTTTCCAAGTGCTCCCTGTGGTTGGTGCACCTCACGTGGTGTCATCACAAGCCTCCCTGTCCGCAGTTCCTCTAGCATGGATCGCGATACCTGGCACTACTTCAATTTTTATTTACTTATTTTTGGTACTTGAGATTAAATGCAGGAATGGTCTACCTCTGAGTTATACCTCAGCCCTTATTATTTTTTTCGGTACAAGGGAAGGAATCCAGGGGCATTCTACCTCTGAACTACATCCCCAGCCCTATTTTTGTTCTTTATTTTGAAACAGGGTCTCACTAAGTTGTGGAGGGTCTCACTAAGTAGCTGAGGCTGGCCGTGAAGCCAGATCCTCTGATCCCAGCCTCCCAAGTACTGGGATTACAAGCACTCCCAGCTTATTTGTTTTGTTTTGAAACAAGGCCTTGCTAGGTTACTGAGACTGGCCTCAAAGATGTGATCCTCCTGTCTCAGCCTCCCAAGTACTGGGATAACAGGTGTGTACCAACATGCCCGGCTGACGCCTGACACTTACTAGGCATGAACAAATGAGGAAAGGGTGCTTCCCGGTGCAGGAGTACCTGTTTGCCCTGGCCCTGCGTGTCGGGGAGAAGTGGGCTCCTGGGTCTCACCTGATCTCCGCCACCATAGCTCTGGTCATGCTCCCACAGTCGTGCAAGTACCCATCGGAACAGAGGAGCTCCAGCGGCGTGGACAGATCCTTCACGAGCTGTAACCAGGCCTGGGGACTCGGCTTCAGTGTGTCTCTGGTCAGCATCTCAACACAGGCCAGGGCTGCAAAGGCATCCAGCGTCTGGGGAGAGGAGCGCAGTCATGTGACCAAGCAGGGTCCGTAGCCTCTGCCTGCCATCTTGGGCCGCAGGTCCTGGCCCAGCACAGGCTGGCGTTCCAGGCTCCTAACCTGCTCTTACATCAATGGTCCTGCGTCCCAGGAAGCCCTCGTCAACTGTGTTCTTGACACCTCTGAACTATGCTGAGCCCGATGCCCATGAAGGGTCCCCCACGAGGGACACGGCCCCACCCACTGCCCTCCTTCCCCCAGCACCATACCATCTCGTGCCCGGCCATCTCGTGCTTCTGCGTGGCTTCAGCGAGGCCATGCAGAACCTGGGGCTGGATGGTCACGATTCTGGAGAAGTTCTGCAGCCGGATCCTGAACCGCTGATAGGCCAGGTGCACCCACGGCAGGGAGAACACCTGCTCGGGCTGCCCCGCCGCCGCCTGCAGCTCACCGATGCAGGACCACAGGGCCATCTGTAGAAACTGGGATTTAAAAAGGCTTTCAGTATAGACCTTTAAAGCACAAAGATGCCGGGTATGGTGGCGCAGGCTTGTAATTCCAGTACCTGGGAGGCTAAGACAGGAAAATTGCAGGTTCATGACCAGCCTCAGCTACTTAGTGAGGTTCTCGGCAACTTAATAAGACCCTGTTTCCAAATAAAAATAAAACACAGGACTGATGGTATAGCTCAGAGGTAGAATGCCCCTGGGTTCAATCCCTAGTACTGCAATAAAAAATTTAAAAAAATAAAAAAATAAATAAATAAAAAGCATAAACTGGGCTTGGTGGCGAATGCTTGTAATCTTAGAATTTGGGAGGCTGAGACCGGTGGATCCAGCTACCTAGTGAGGCACTCCGCAATTTAGTGAGACCCTGTTTCAAAATAAAGAATAAACAAAAAGGGTTGGGGGTATAGCTCGGAGGTAGAATGCCCCTCAGTTCAATTGCAATACCAAAAAAAAAAAAAAAAGCATAAAGATGCCAGGCATGGTGGCACACGCTTGTAATCCCAGTACTTGGGAAGCTGAGACAGGAGAATCGAAGGTTCCAGGCCAGCCTCAGCTACTTAGTGAGGCCTTCTGCAACTTAGTGAGAATGTGCCTGGGTTTAATCCCCAGTACCATAAAAAACAACAACAAAAATCCTGTTTTTTCAGCCAGGTGGCAGGCAGATGCCTGTAATGCCAGTACTTAGAAGGCTGAGACAGGAGGATCAGGAGTTCAAGAAGAGCCTCAACTAGTGGCAAGAGGTTCAGCAACCTAGCAAGACCCTGTTTCAAAATGAAAAATTAAAAAGGGCTGTGGGTGTGGCTCAGAAGTAGAATGCCAATGTGTTCAATACCTAGTATCACAAAAAACCTAAACAAACAAACAAACAAAAAATAAACGATTTCAGCTGGGGATGGTTGCACACATATATAATTCCAGTTCTCGGGAATCTGAGATAAGAGGCTGACAAGTTCAAGGCCAGCCTCAGCAACTTAGGGAGACCCTCAGCAACTTAGTGGGACCCTATCTCACGATAAAAAATAAGGGCTGTGTATAGCTCAAGGGTAGAACACCCCTGGGTTCAATCCCCAATACCACAAAACAAAAAACCAGCAACAGTGCTTTCCACACACACTTAGTGACAGGGGAGCATCAGTCACGAAATACAGAGTGAAGGATTCCAGAAACCAGAGACTGTGACTTGGGGGTGACTGAGGAAACGAGACGCAACCAGGAGACAGGAAGCCTGACTGTTGATTTCCTTTTTTGCAGTTCTTAAATAGTTTTGCTTTTCCATGGGGAGACATCTTTCTGCTTTCTTTTTTTACAGTATTGGAGATTGAACCCAGGGGCATTCTACCCCCAAGCTACACCCACAGACCTATTTTTTAATTTTTTATTTTGAACTGGGGTCTCACTAAGTTGCAGAAGGCCTCACTAAATAGCTGAGGCTGGCCTGGAACCCGCGATTCTCTTGTCTCAGCTTCTAAAGTACTAGGATTACAAGCATGCGCCACCACGCCTGGCATCTTTATGCTTTTTTTTTTTTTGCAGTACTGGGGACTGAACCCAGGGGCATTCTATCTCTGAGCTACACCCCCAGGCCTATTTTTACTTTTATTTGGAAACAGGGTCTTACTAAGACAGGCGGATCACAGGTCTGTAGCCAGCTTCAACTACTTAGTGAGGCCCTCTGCAACTTAGTGAGACTCTGTATCAAAATAAAGAATAAAAAATAGGGCTGTCTCAGCCTCCCAAGTACTGGGATTACAAGCCTGAGCCACCATGCCTGGCTTTGAAAACATAGTTTTTTTTTTTTTTTTTTTTTTTTTGGTACTGGGGATTGAACTCAGGGGCATTCTACCTCCGAGCTATACCCCCAGCCCTATTTTTTATTCTTTATTTTGAAACCGAGTCTCACTAAGTTGCGGAGTGCCTCACTAGGTAGCTGAGGCTGGCCTCGAACCTGGATCCTCTGGTCTCAGCCTCCCGAATGCTGGGATTACAAGCGTGCGCCACCACGCCCGGCGAAAACATAGTTTTTAATGGTTGCAAAACAACCACTTTAAAACAGCCATATTTGAGTTAGTCCCTCATTTCAATTTTGTAAATTCTTTTAAGTTTAATTTTTTTCCTAATTCTTCATTGTGAGAAACAATGTATCATGTCACTGCAGGTAGCAGTTTTTTAAAGCTGCCCTGTGTGTGTTCACCGTACCCAGGGGCATTCAACCCCTGAGAAACACCACCAACTCAGCCTCCCAAGTTCCTGGGATTACAGGTGTGCCCCACCATGCCTGGCTACAGCTGTCCTTTGTGCAAATCAGTTTCGTACCTTCAAGGGTCTATTAAATATTAGCTTTCATTTCCCTCCAGAGAAACCAAACTAATCAAAAGAGGGGGCTACAGGGAAATTGGAAGATTTCTCTAAGTAACAGGGCCGTACTGCAGGAAGTGCTGGTGCGTGGCCGAGGGTCTTCCCTGTGTGTTCTGCCCAGTGGGAGGGCCCCTCACCCCTAGTGTCCCTAGCACCTCAGCCTGCTCCCCACATCGGCAGCACGGGCTTCCCAAAGCCCGGGGAGCATTCCGGGGCCGTATGCCCCAACGCCCAGGCCTGAGCTGCTTGTACCTGCAGCTCCTCCCCGGTGGACATGCTCCTGGTCAGAAGCAGGAAGTCCTTTGTATAGCACTGCAAGAGTTCTTGTTGCTGTTCTTCAGGAAGCTGGGCCAGAAAGCTGCCCAGGGGCGTCTTCTGGAAGATCTCCACTAATTTCTTGGACAGTCCTGCAGGGAGGAAGCCAGAGTGGTTAGCACGGAATAAAACCATGAGTTTCATCCAGCTCGGATGGAGTAGCGGCCCTGGGCCCAGCATACTCCTTGGCTCTGGGGAGCCAGAGCTCAGAGGAGTGGCCGAGGCTAAAACGGAACAGAGAGACGGGTCATGGTACAGACACGACAGGGAAGAAGGGAAGGCAGACAGATGTGAAACTTGGGCACAAACAGCCATGTAGCTCCAACAGCAAACAAAAACAAAAACAAGAACATCCGACTGAGACATCTCTCGGGTCCTAATGAGCTCCACGAACCCAGGGTTGCAAGTGAATCAGGAATGAACAAGCTGTTCCTCAGGGGCCACGGTCAGAGATCTACCCGCTGGTGGATGGGGCACAGGCTCCCCCTCTTAGACCAGCAGGGCCGGGAGGGCGTGGCCTTAACCAAAGAAAATACTCCTGTAGGGCCTGGTGACGCACTCCTGTAATCCCAGGACTTGGGAGGCTGAGACTGGAGGATCACAGGTTCGAGGCCAGGCTCAGCAACTTAGTGAGACCCTGTTTCTAAATAAAATAGGCTGGGGGTGTAGCTTGGAGGTAGAATGCTCCTGGGTTCAATCCCCAGTACCAAATAAATAAACAAATACAATAAAAAAAAAAAAAAGAAAGAAAATACTCTCACTGGACATGGTGGTGCACACCTGTAATCATACTACTTGGGAGGCTGAGATAGGAGGATCGAAGGTTTGACACTAGCCAAAGCACTGTAGTGAGACCCTCTGCACCTTAGTGAGACCTTGTTTCAGAATAAAAAAGAAAACAGGGGTAGAGGTATAGCTCAGAGGTAGAATGCCCCTGGGTTCAACACTCAGATACACACACACACATACACACACACGAAGACTAAAGAAAAGAGAAAAACACTCTTATCGGGAGACAGACTGCGTCACATTTGTTCAGAAAGAATGGCAGAATGCTTATCGAGTAAAACAAGTTCACTTTGAGAATATTGACCGATCCTCTAAGTAAACACTGAAAAGACAATTTCATGTACAAAAGGTGACTTTTCCAAAAGATGCAGCGTTCTCGTGGTTCTTCAGGACGACGATGACAAAGCCCCAGAGCTCAGCGCGTGGAGGACCAGGGAACGCCTAGCCCGACATCTGCCAAGCGCTCCAGAAGCTTCGGGATGGAACCAGCACCCCAGGGCCGGTATCAAACGCCCTCCCCACTGACACGCTGTCCGCTTCAGATTCCCAGCCAGTCTGCCACTAAAATCACTTCTGAGGTTCCCCTGCAGTATGACTTAAAGGCTTCTGACCCCTGTGGGAGACTGGATTCCTTCAAAAGAGTTTTTTATTTCTGTGGTACTGGGGATTGAACCCAGAGGCAATCTACCTTGGAGCTCCATCCCCAGCCCTATTTTTTATTCTGTATTTTGAAACAGGGTCTCACTAAGTTTTGAAGGGACTAAGGAGCTGAGGCTGGCTGCGAACCTGTGATTTTCCTGTCTCAGCCTCCCAAGTACTGGGATTACAAGTGAGAGTCACCACACTCGGCTCCCCAGTCCTATTTTTTTAAAATTTTTATTTTGATTTGGGAGGCTGAGACCGGAGGATCCGGGTTTGCGGCCAGTCTCAGCTACCTAGTGAGGCACTCCGCAACTTAGTGAGACTCGGTTTCAAAATAAAGAATAAAAAATAGGAGCCGGGCGTGGTGGCGCACGCTTGTAATCCCAGCATTCGGGAGGCTGAGACCGGAGGATCCGGGTTCGCGGCCAGCCTCAGCTACCTAGTGAGGCACTCGCAACTTAGTAAGACCCTGTTTCAAAATAAAGAATAAAAATAGGGCTGGGGGTGTAGCTCGGAGGTAGAATGCCCCTGAGTTCAATTCCCAGTACCGCAAAAAAAAAAAAAAAAAAAAGGGCTGGGGGTTTAGCTCGGAGGTAGAATGCCCCTGAGTTCAATCCCCAGAACCGCAAAAAAAAAAAAATAATAATAATAATAAAAATTTATTTTGAAACAGGGTTTCGCTGGGTTGACTCAAGAGTCCCACTACTTGTTGAGGCTGTCTTCAAACCTGTGTGATCCTTCTGTCTCGGCCTCCTGAGTACTAGGATTACAAGTGTGTACCACCATACCTGGCTAAGCAGAAATTTTTACGTGAAGCAACGACATCCACTTGAGGCTATTCCACAGGCAAAGTGTTAAAACAAAAACCTCCAAAGTCAGCTTGGTTCCAGTGGCCGTCGCCTGCCTGCTGGCCACCAGGCAGCCTCTCCAGAGCCACAGCTGACTCACCCTCTCGGCATCAGACCGTCGCAAGGGGGCTCACCTTCCGCATCCGTGATGTACTGAGCCTGGGTCCAGAGCTCTTCCAGATAGTCCTTGATCCTCCAGCTGAAGGGAACCTCGTTGGACATGTTCTCCGGAAGGGCCATGTAGTTCTGCACCACGATGGAGGACATCTCGTTCTTGGACCTGCAGCGAGGCACAGGGAAGAAGAACATGGCTCCTGGGATACCCCGAGGGGCAGCAGATGAACCTTAAAACCCTTCTGTCTCAGCCTCCCAAGTACCGGGATTATAGGCCTGCACCACCGTGCCGGGCTTGATCCTGGCTGTCTGAACTGTAGCAGACAGAGCAAAGCTCTCTCGCTCTCTCAGGACCGCAGCCAACCTCCCGCTGCTGTGACACCGTGACCCTCCAGGCTGCAGAAGGGTCTAATGCGAGCGCCGCCCCTCCTCCAGCTCAGCCCAGGTCCCCTCCCGTCCCCTAAAGGAGCCTTCTATTCACCTCATGTTGGTGGCGGCGAGGGGAATGTTCAGAAGCTTAATGTCACTGAAGATGAACTTCCACAGGCCTCGTGTCCAGGCCGGGCAGTCTGCTCTGGTGAGCAGCTCCAGGTTGCCGTCTCTGTCGACGATGGAGATCATGGACGCCAGGAGCGGGGTGACGGCGCCCTGGACCCGTTTCCAGAGGGTGTTCCTGCAGCAGGAGGAGGAGACGGATCGGATCGGCTGTGGCTCAGAGAACCTTGGTGAGGGGCGGCTGTCTGGATGATTCCTTACTACGTGAAGGTTAACAAATCTGGTTCACCAGTTCCCGGGCTGCAGCCAGGCAATCAATGCAGATCTTCATCATTTTTATGTAAGAGAAAAGAGACTCTCAAATGCAAATGGCTTAAGGTTGAAGGCAGAAATAAAATGGATTTAATTATACACCCAATAAACTGTATTTAGTCTTTGAAATGATGATATATATATACATATATATATATATATATTTTTTTGGTGGCACTGGGGATTGAACTCAGGGGCATTAGACCTCTGAATTATTCCCTCAGCCCTATTTTACTGTTTATTTTGAAGCGGGGTCTCACTAAGTTGCTGAGGCTGACCTTGAGCCTGTGATCCTCCTGTTTCAGCCTCCCAAGTACTGCGATTATAGATGTGCACCACCGCGCCCAGCATTGGTCCTATTTTTATATTCCTACTCTAAGCAGTAGGCCTAGGAAACTAATTTCTGTTACATCCTGCTATCTCAGCTTGCAGAACCTGAAACAATATCCTTTTCTATGGTTGATGATGTGCTAGTAAACATCCTACAAGAACAGATGTTCTGGATGATTTTAGAAGTTTTCCTATTATGAAAAAAGTATAGAAAAGAGTTCAACAAACCCCAACATAACCCCATCCAGATTCATTTTGGGCTCTTGGAGCAAAAACTTACAGCTTTGGTTTGTTTGGAGGTTTAGAGCATACGCACCCACCCGAACGTGTAGGTGTGGTACTAGGGATTGAAGCCAGGGGCATTCTACCTCTGAGCTACACCCCTAGCCCTAGTTTACTTGGAAACAGGGTCTCACCAAGTTGCTGAGAGCCTCGCTAAGTTGCCGAGGTTGGCCTCAAACCTGTGATCCTCCTGTCTCAGCCTCCCAAGAACTGGGATTACAGGCCTACACCACCATGCCTGGCTGCTCCGAGGTTTAGAAACATCCCAGCATATTTCCCCACTTGGGGAGCGGAACGGTGCAAAAGGCCCACATTGCTGCCGCTGCAGGGAAACCACCCCGCTTCCAGTCCTCAGGGTACCTGAAGGTGCCGGCCTCCTGGAGCGCGTCCTGGTTCGAGGCCTCCCTGGAGACCCACTCCTTCATCATGCACAGCTGCTCCTTTTCTTGCTTGTTCAGAAGGTCGAAGAGGCGCATCTTGGAGATCCGCAAGAAAGAGGCTGTAAATAGGCACGGGGCACAGACTGTCCTACCTGCGGGCTCTGCAAGCTCAGCCTTCTGCTCCGCCAGAGAGGGAAGCTGCCTGCGCCCTGGCCAGGCCAACTGCAGAGGGGAGTTCCAGAGAGTCCCCGAGCATCCCCAAGGGGCCTCCTCTGCACACGCAGAGCCGCCTCACACCGCGCAGGAAGGGCACCCGCTGACCACCAGACACAGGGAGCCAGCTCCTACCGCTGCACTCGGTGTCCTCGTTCAGGAGGCTCAGGAGAATGGCGACCCTCCTCATGTTGCGTGTGCAGCCCTCGCTCTGGTCTCGGAGCGTGCCCACCGCGCTTTGCACGCAGCTCCTGAGCAGCATGGTGGTGTCCAGGACCTGCACCTAGGAGGAGGACAGTGCGTCACCCAGGGTGGGCCACCCCAAGCTGCTGCCGGCGAGAGACGACAGCCTCGTGTGGGTGAGCACCAGGCACAGGGAGGCGGTCTTGCGGAAAAGGTCACACTGCCAAGCCCTCGCCTGCTGCTCCATGTACGCCGCCCGACTCCCCTGGTGGCTGTCGTAGGAACAGGCCAAAAGTAACGAGGAGTGGCCGGGCGTGGTGGCACACGCCTGCAACCCCAGTATTTGGGAGGCTGAAGAACGGGAGGATCAGAAGTTTAAGGACAGCCTCAGCAGCTTAGGGAGACTCTCAGCAACCTAGCGAGGCCTTGTTTCAAAACAAACAAACAAACAAACAAAAAATAGCCAGGTGTGGTGGTGCACACCTGTAATCCCAGTACTTGGCAGGCTGAGAAAGGAGGACTACAGGTTCAAGGCGAGCCTCAGCAACTTAGGGAGACACTGTTTCAAAATTAAAAAAATAATAAAACTTGGGGAGCCGGGCGTGGTGGCGCACGCTTGTAATCCCAGCATTTGGGAGGCTGAGACCGGAGGATCCGGGTTCGCGGCCAGCCTCAGCTACCTAGTGAGGCACTGCGCAACTTAGTGAGACTCGGTTTCAAAATAAAGAATAAAAAATAGGGCTGGGGTTATAGCTCGGAGGTAGAATGCCTCTGAGTTCAATCCCCAGTACCGCAAAAAAAAAAAAAACTTGGGGAACCCGGCGTGGTGGTGCACGCTTGTAATCCTAGTACTTGGGAGGCTGAGACTGGAGGATCCGGGTTCTTGGCCAGCCTCAGCTACTTAGTGAGGCCCTCTGCAACTTAGTGAGACCCTGTTTCAAAATAAAGAATTAAAATTCGGGCTGGGGGTATAGCTCGAAGGTCAAATGCCTTTGGGTTCAATCCCCAGTACCACAAAAAAAAAAAAAAAGAAAGAAAACTTGGGAGACTGTGAGGGATTACAGATTTATCAACTTAGTGAGACCCTGTTTCAAAATAAAATAATAATATATGGCTAGGGGTGTCGCTCAGAGGCAGAATGCCCCTGGGTTCAATCCCCAGTACTGCTCCCCCGAAAAGAAACAAACAAAAAATAGGGCTGGGGGTGTAGCTCAGAGGTAAAATGCCCCTAGGATCAATCCCTAACACTGCAATAAATAAATAAATAGATAAATAAATAAATAAATAATTAATTAAAAAAAAAAGGGCTGGTGGTGTAGCTCAGAGACAGAATTCTCTTGGGTTCCATGCCTAGTACCTCACACACGCACATACACAATAGGTAACGAGGAGGCTCTGAAGAAGGGAATATCAGATCTTGTCTTAATATTTCACCCCTGCTTCTGGTGTGGGGGGGAGGGAAGGCTCAGCCTAACCCTGGCGCCACTGCGCCCGAAACTCCTGCCCGGCGGACAGGACCAGAAACGCAGCTCGAGAGCCACCTGCAGCCGACGGAGAAGAAAGGAGGCTAGGACTCACATTGACGCCCTCGGGGCCGGAGACTTGGTAATCCATCTCCTCGGGCCTCTCCACCTCCATTTCCACCTCGGCCTCTTCCCCCACCTTGCTGGTCTCTGTCTCCATTTTTTCCTCCTCCTCTTCCAGGCCACCATTCACTGCAAAGCCAAGCAAACGCCATCACGTCCCCAACTCGAAGGCAGAGGGGCGGCCAGCATGGTCTCGGTCTGTGCAGGCTTCCCTATCCCGAGTACCTCTGGCGGGCCTGGGTCAGGGACACCAAGTCTGCCACGCAAGCACTCCACAGCCCGGACGCTGGCCCGGGAAGCTCTGCGTGCAGCCCGCACCCTGGACGCTGTGGCTTCCCAGGGGCCCTGGCTGTGTCGACTGTGAACCAGACAGCTGGGTGACACATTCCAAGCTCCTGCTGAGGATGCTGGGATTCAAAGGTGACAGAGTATGGTGGCCCCGACTCCAGCACGGCCACTCACTGCCCTCTCGGCACCTCCCGCCTGCCACTCCCCGCGTGTCCCCAGATCGCCACCTGGAGGCTCAGGCTCCGGTTTGTCCCCCGGGGCGAAGAGCTGGCTAATGGTGACACTCTGCAGCTTAGTCACATCCGAGGACATGAAGGCGGATTTCCGGAGGTCGTCGATGTGCACAGACCGCCACAGCCCTGTGAAGAACAAAGCCACGGTTCTCTCCCGTCCTCTCTGCTGTCTTCTTGTGGGTCAGTAGAGGGGCACACCGCTGTCCTGATTTTTTTTTTTTTTTTTTTTTGCGGTACTGGGGATTGAACCCTGGGGCATTCTACCTCCGAGCTACACCCTCAGCCCAATTTTTTATTCTTTATTCTGAAACAGAGTCTCACTAAGTTGCAGAGGGCCTCAATAAGTCGCTGAGGCTGGCCACGAACCTGCCATCCTCCTGTCTCAGCCTCTCAAGTGCTGGGATTACAGTGTGGGCCACCACACTTAGTCCCTAATTTTTAATACATTACTGCTGCAGGAGTGCTAGGCACCTGGGGGTCTAAGCCCTCGAATACACCAGAAGCCACCAGATCCATTATATAGACACCAACAAAGTCAACGTCCACATCTGTCCTGACACCTACAACAACCAGCTTGCAAAGGGCGTATGGACAGGTCTGAGGCTCTTTTTCCCCATCTTATTGTATTTACTCTATCAGAATTAGCAAAGGGAGGTATGTAAGGTGCCGACAGGCTTGCTTTCCAATAATTATGAAATTATTAAATAATTTCCCTCTTTCTAGAATAACAATTTTATTATTATTATTATTATTATTATTATTGTTGTTGTTGTTGTTATTATTATTGTTATTATTTTGGTGCTACTTGAAGTGGAACCCAGGGATGTTCTATCTCTGAGCTAAACCCCCCAGCCTTAATTTATTTTGAAACAGGAATTCACTAAGTTGCTGAGGGCCTTGCTACATTGCTGAGGTTGGCCTCGAACCTGCAATCCTCCTGCCTCAACCTCCCAAGTATTGGGATGATAGGCATGCACCACCATGCCTGGCTCCAATTGTTTGATAGAATATAGCTGGTGACCATTCCACAGATAAAGAGACAGGGATGGACTGATTGGAAGATAGTGTTTCCCCCTAGATGTGGCACAAAGGATCAGCGCGTTTGTGCCTGTATAGTTGGAGAGGCTTCATATCACCCCAATGATGAAGAGCGGGAACCAGAGAGTGGGATCCATGTTCCCCAAAAAAGACGAGGACATGCTGAGGTTGCAGCAGCCAGCTCCCAGGGGGATGGTTTTAAATAAAGACCCCGGTAAGAAATCCAACTGCATCAGAGAAAAAGGCCACTGTTGGGATTGACACTCTAATTTCAGACATGTGCGACAGAGGACCACGTGGGAAATCACCCTGATGCGACTCCAACAAATACGATCCCTCATATTCTGGTCCTACCTCCATGGAAACCCACGTAGGATGCTCCACTTCCCATCCGGGACAGCTTTGTAAGGAAATAGACGAAGATACTGTCCTTCGTGCCTTGGATTTTGTTGATTTCATTGATAGCAGAATACCTATTCAAGAAACACGCAAAAATCAAAACAAAGCAAGCTCATATCCCCATGCCCTCTGCGAAGAAGTCACATTCCAGCCAGGTGTGGTGGTGCATGCCTGTAATCTCAGTATTTGGAAGGCTGAGACAGGAGGGTCACAGGTTCCAGGACAGCCTCTGCAAGTAGTGAGACTCTCATCAACTTAGCGAAACCCTGTCTCAAAAAATAAAAATAAAATAGGGCTGGGGGTGTAGCTTAGAGGTAGAATGCCTCTGGGTTCAATCCCCAGCACCACACACACACACACACACACACACACGCATGCACAAGTCACATTCCTTCCCCAAACCCCTCCCTTTGCCATTCCAGTGGAGTTTACAGTGTCTTCAGGGCCCCTTGCACACCCAATGGCTGAAGACTCCTACCCAGTACGATGAAGACCACGTCCTGAACTGAACTCACTCTTCACACAAAGTAAGAAGGGAATGTGGTTAATTGTGAACATATCAGATTTTCCCTATAAACACCATAAAAATGTCCAGTAAGTATGAATAAAAGCCGGGCATGGTGGTTTACTCCTATGATCCCAGAACTTGGGAGGCTGAAACAGGAGGAATACAAGTTCGAGGCCAGCCTCAGCAACTTAGCAAGGCCCTCAGCAACTTACTGATAACCTGTTTCAAAATAAAAAATGAAAAGGGCCAAGGGTATAGCTCAGAGGTCGAATGCCCCTGGGTTTAATCCCTAGAGCAAAAAGTGTATATAATATATATATATACTATTATTGCCCTTGAACTTGTAATAAATTCTTTTCTTTTGATGCAGCGCTGGGGATCAAACCCAGGGCGTGAACATACTAGGCAAATGATCTACCATTGACTTACATCCCCAACCCAAACTTATAATAAATTCTAAATTAATAATAACCAAAGAAATGACGGCAAACGTGCTTCCAGGATGTCCTTGTACTTCCTATCAACACTCCACTGTTAATACATCTTGCATTTTACAACTGTTGTGCATCGTTACTGGCTTCTCCTTCGGTCTTACCCATTCTCCTTAGTCCAGACTTGGGGGAATGAAAGGGGGGAATTTTTTTTTTATTGGTGCTTTTTAATTATACTATAGAATAGCAGGATTTATACATGCACATAACATACGTAATTGGTCAATTTCATTCTTCATATTCATTTTTTTTGTACTAGGGATTGAACCCAGGGACAGTCTACCTCCGAGATACACCCCCAGCCCTATTTTTTTTTTTTTTTTTTTTTTTTTGCAGTACTGGGGATTGAACTCAGGGGCATTCTACCTCTGAGCTACACCCCCAGCCCTATTTTTTATTCTTTATTTTGAAACAGGGTCTCACTAAGTTTTGGGGTGCCTCACTAGGTAGCTGAGACTGGCCGCAAACCCGGATCCTCCGGTCTCAGCCTCCCAAATGCTGGGATTACAAGTGTGCGCCACCACGCCCAGCTTTTATTTTTATTTTCAAACAGGGTCTCACTAGGTTGATGAGAGTCTTGCTACTTGCTGAAACTTTCCTTGAACCTGTGATCCTCCTGTCTCAGCCTCCCAAATACTGGGATTACAGGCGTGGGCCACCATGCCTGGCTTCTAGGACCCTTTTTATTTATGTATTTACTATGACACCATATGGTTTTCAAGGAAGAAATTCTATAGGAGGTCCTGAGTAAATCTGGGATTTCCTCTGTTGTTTCTGAGAAAAATACTAAGTACATACTTAGCCGAGGCAATGAGCTGGGCACTCCGAACACCATCATCGAAATCCGTCTGAATGATGAGGACTTTACATCTGTCTTTGCTCGATAAGCAGTTTCTGAAAGAAAAAGGGAATTGTTCAAGGGAGTTTTCTGTCATAAAACACCGATTGCTGGGCACATTGGTGCATGCCTAGAATCCCATGGGCTCAAGACGCTGAGGCAGGAGGACTGCCAGTTTGAGGCTAGACTGGGCAACTTAACTTAGTAAGACCCTGTCTCAAAATAAAAAAAATAAAAAGGGCTGGGGAGCTGGGTGTGGTGGTGCAAGCCTGTAATCCCAATACTTGGGAGGCTGTGACAGGAGGATCGAAGGTGGAGGACAGCCTCAACCAACATAGCAAGACTCTCAGCAACCTAGCAAGACCCTGTTTCCAAACAAAAAAAAGAAGAGCCAGGGGTATAGATCAGAGGTAGAATCCTGGGCTCAATCCCCAGGACCACAAAAAACAAAACAAAACAAAAAACTATTCTTTTTTTCTAAATGAATTTGGCCATCATTTTCTTTCTTTATAGAATCTAAGGTGACTTGTCTTGAAAAACAGTTATAGAAAGCAAATCCTTCTCCATATTTACAAGAAACTAAATACAATTAAGTCCCAGCCAGGCGTGGTGGTGCACGCTTGTAATCCCAGTACTTGGGAGGCTGAGACTGGAGGATCTGAGTTTTGGGCCACTCTCAGCTACTTAGCGAGGCCCTCTGCAATTTAGTGAGACCCTGTTTCAAAATAAAGAATAAAAAATAGGACTGGGAGTATAGCTCGGAGGTAGAATGCCCCTGGGTTCAATCCCCAGTACTGCAAAAAAAAAAGGAAGTACAATTAAGTCCCATTTTAGTGAGATTCTTCAGCAACCTAGCAAGAGGCCCTGTTCCAGAACAAAAAATAAAAAGAGCTAGGGGTACAATTCAGAGGTAGAATGCCTGAGTTCAATTTCCAGTACCGCAAAAGAAAAAAAAGGGGAGGGGGCTGGGTATGTGGCTCAATAAAAAGGGTAGGGGTGTAGCTTAGTGGTAGAACACCCCTGGGTTCAATCTCTAGTACTGCAAAAAGCAAAAACAAAACACACAGATAACAACTCCCCAAAGCGATGAGGGATGCAGTCTCCATGGAAACAGTGTTGGGGTGGGATACTCTCTGCAGGGGGAGTAGGCAATCCATTGGAGGAAGCAAGGGGCGGGGCAAAGTTTCCTTAGGCGACAGAGGGCACGGCTGTGGAGATGGCCACTTATGATAGGGACTGAGCAGGGGACAGAAGGGTACACCGGGACACTCAGCCTTCACTAACGGGGGCTGGTCACTGCAGCCAGCAGACAACAACACGTGCCCAGGGCCGCATGGATCCTCACCGGACTTCCTTGAGGAACGAGTACTCAGTGTCAAACTGCTGCAGGGACAGGACCACGGGCTTCCGGGACAAGCCCTCCACCTCGGAGGCCAGGATGTCACAGTCGTGACTCGTCAGCAGCCTGGAGAAGGTAGTGATCTGCAAAGAGACAAGCGGTTCGCTGTAGTTCCGGCAAGAGGGCAGAGGGCGGGGGAAGAGGAGCCGGTAAGGCCGCAGGGACGGTCACCTCCGTGAAGGTGGCGTGGCACTCCAGGTCCTTGGCGCCGAGGTGGGCCTGGAGGAAGTCGGCGAGGGAGTCGTGCTGCTGCTGGTGGTAGTACATCCGGGCCAGCTCCTGCGCGGGGGACGAGCCCAGCGAGGAGGCACGCAGGCGCACCACGGCGTCCGGGGTGGCGCAGTCCAGCAGGATCAGCTTGGCCTCCTGAGACACCTGGTGGTACAGCTCCTCCGTCAAGTGGCCGGGCCCCCGCCGCTCCACCGCCTGCAGCACCACCGAGGCGCAGGCGTCCGAGTGGTAGCCGATGAAGACGTCGGCGGGGCTGTACTTGTGTCCAGAGCCGAACTGACCCGTCTTGACATCGGTGAACGCCCGCACCCACTCCGCAAGCTCGCGCACGATACTCTTCTGCCAGTCTTTCAGAACCGTGTGCATGTCCAAGAAGTGCTTCTCCAGCCGGTTGATGAGCGGCACGGGGAACTGCTGGTATACCACCTCCTTCTCTTCGATGACGATCAGCCGGAAGTCCGGGTGCACCCGACACTTGACCCGATGGGTCCCCAGCCCGAGGTCCACGTACTTCTGGCCCCCGAGGTAGACGTAGTACTGGTTGAGTGCATCGTACAGGCTCTCGTAGAGATTCTGCAGGTTCAGCAGCACCACCATCTTGCCGGTCTCCATGCAGATCTTCACCCGGTTGATGTTCCGGCAGATCTGAGTGTACTCCTGGTCCCGGGGGAAACTGGACCCGAAAATGATCTCGGGTTGCTGGTCTTCATCGAAGAAGGTCTGCTGCAGGATCTGCAGGGCCACGTAGTTTTTGGTCAGCACCAGTAAGTAGCGGGACTCTGCATCCTCCAGCTCTGCCCCCGGCGCACTCGGCAGTTCCCCGTAAATGTTCTGCTTAATCAGCTCCAAGGTGCTGACTTCGCCCGTGCACTTGGCCTCGGGCAGGCTGGCCGTGAAGACGTCCAAGGCGTGGATGTCGTCTTTGCCACTGAAGTTCCGCAGGACGGCCTGCGCGATCTCTTTCGGGGAAGGCTGCTTGTTGGAGGCTTTGGCCTGGGCGAAGACCATCTTGATGAGGCTGTAGTAGTCTCGGAGCCCGAAGAATTCCTTGTCCTGGATCCGGCACACCATTTCGTAGGCTTTGGCGAAGGGCTCAAAGTACCCGCGGATCCGGTCCTGGACCAGGGTGTCGGAAGAGCAGATACCTCGGGCACTCTCGATGAGTTCTTTCTTGTTGGGCCTTCCGCGGGACACGAAAATGCCGCGGTTCATCTTGGCGGGGTCCAGGGCCCAGTTGGAGATGCCGATGAAGCCGACCTTCTTGTGGGGGGCCGGATTGTCTTCGATGCAGCCGTCTTCCAGCAGGGGGTGCAGAGCCTTCAGGGGCATTTTGGGCGAGTCTTCAGCCAGCCCGACTTCGTCCAACACTACCACGGAGACGTAGCGCTGCAGGTCCTTGCCCTGCTGGAAACGGGCGCACTGCTTGAAGGTGCCGATGATGCCCTGCGGGGTGGAGTGGGGGCTGCACTGGAAGGACACCAGGTGGACCTGCTTCAGCTGGCGGAAGAGATCCGAGTGCGCCGCCTGGCCTTGCATGGCGTCGGCCACGATGGTCTTGGCGAGAGACTTGGAGCTGCCGGGCTTCCCCACCAGGAAGAGGGGGATCTTCAGCTCGATGCAGACGATCATCATGAAGACATTCTCCTTCAGAGCCAAGTTCTTGGCTATGGTTTTCCTCAGCGGTGCCCCGTTCAGAAACAGGTCCTGGACTCGAGTGATCTCCTCCAGGATAGCCTTGCTATCGTCGTAGGGTTCCGGGAAGAATTTGCAAATGGCTCTCCGGTAGGCGTCTTTCTCCTCTAAAGAAGCATGGTAACAGACCCCGACGGCCAACACCAGGGACCAGAGGACTGGATCTCGCTGCGGCTCATCCCTGCGGACCCCGTACTTGTCCAGGAAGGCGCTGAGCTTGGCCAAGAGCATCCCGCTGTGCTCGTGAAACCACCGGAAGACGGTCACACAGCGCTCGACGTCCCGGAGGCTGACGAAGCCGCACTCGTTCTCTGACTTCCTCATGAACCGCTGAGAGGCAGAGAGCACGTTCGTGACCACTTGGGTCTCGTCTGTGTCCAGCATGGCCGAGTCCACCAGCCTCTGGACGATCTGCTGGATGTAGAGTTTTTCCGCAGCATCGTGCAGCTGGCCGAAGTCCCAGACCAGCGGGATGAGGCTGGGCGGCAGAGCGTGCACACGGTACACCAGCTGCCGCAGCGGGATGGAGCCCAGGCGCTCCGTGGTCTCCTCTGCCCTGACCCTGTATCCCAAACCGGCTGACTCCAGGCGGCAGATGGTCTCCTGGGAGTGCATCCGGTAGGGGTTGCAGGCAGCTATGATGTGCAAGCCGGAGTTCTTCTTCAGGGGCTGGCCGTCCACAGTCTCATCACATAGGACTTCCTTGATACAGCTAATGGCTTCCGTTGTGTTGGCTTCGTCGAAGAACAGGATGGTGTCGAGCTGGTGGTGTTTCTGATTGAAGCAGGCGAGGTGCTGAGCCTCCTTGACTTGGGCGTGGATCATGGCCGCCGTGGTTCCTCCGTGGACCTTGATCAGCTTCATGGTCTTGGCGTCGGCGCCGGCGCGCCGCAGGTCGCTGAGGAATTTGATGAGCCGTGTTTTCCCGCAGCCCGTCTCCCCCATGATGATAACCGGGATCCCACAGCGGAACCGCATCTCGATGGCCAGGATCTTGAGCATGTTGTCTGTGGTAAGCTCGTACGTGTCATCGGGGTCAAAGGGCCACTGGATCCCGAGCGCCAGGCAAAGTTTCAGGAGTTTCTCCTCTCTGGGCAGGTTGTCAAAGTCAATGTTGAAGGGCACCCTCTGAAGCAACAGTCCCCTGTACAGCTCTACTGTCATGACATTCTTCTTGATGACCGTCCCGTTCAAGTGATTGATGGCGTCCACGCCGCCATTGGCATTGGGCTGCAGGTGGAATCCTATGAAGGTCATGGTGGTGTGGTCTCCGTTGAAGAAGACGTACGGGTGGGGCTCCGACTCCCACCTCCTTCGAAGAGAGAAGGGGGCTAAGTCTTCTTCCTTGACCCCGTCCATGGTGACCGTGTGCTTCCCTGGGCTTTGGTCAGAGGTCTGAAGTGTTGGCGTGGCAAAGTCCCTTGCCATGAAGATCATGAAGGTAACGACGAAGTTCTTGAAGCCCCTGAGGGTGTCTCCAGTAAACTTCAAATTGCAGAAGTCTGACGCCTCGCAGTCTCTGAGCTGACAGTTCAGGAACCTAGCAAAGTTCTGAAGCTCGGACCAGGACGGGTTGATCACCCCGCAGTAGATCAGGAAGTACTGAAGGCATTCCTCTGGGGTGCCCTCCACGGAGCCCTCTCTGTATTGAAACTTATCCAGGTCTAGTTTCTGATGGAATCGTCTTAAGTACTGGAAGGGTCTTTGGAAAGTCTCACTGCGGAACTCTTTCTCGTCCATCCTGGGCTCCCAGAGGCTCCTTCTGGGAGTCAGCTCCATGGTGATCACTTCTTTGGGGGGTCTGCAGGTGACTTTGGGGAAGATATCAAGGAAACTGAACTGGGGCGCACGTGTGTTCTGCAAAGGAGAGACACGAATAAAAGTTATGAGTAAATTTCCTAAAAGACGTTCTTGGTTTTTTTCGTTTGTTTTTGTGGTACTGGGGATTGAACCCAGGGGCATTCTACCTCCGAGCTATACCTCCAGCCCAATTTTTTATTCTTTATTTTGAAACCGGGTCTCACTAAGTAGCTGAGGCTGGCTTCGAACCCGGATCCTCCAGTCTCAGCCTCCCAAGTACTGGGATTACAAGCGTGCACCACCACGCCTGGCTCTTTGCTTCTATTTTTTTTTTTTTGCGGTACTGGGGATTGAACTCAGGGGCATTCTTCCTCCGAGCTACACCCCCAGCCCTATTTTTTATTCTTTATTTTGAAACCGAGTCTCACTAAGATGCGAAGGGCCTCACTAGGTAGCTGAGGCTGGCCACGAACCCGGATCCTCTGGTCTCAGCCTCTCGAATGCTGGGATTACAAGCGTGCACCACCATGCCTGGCTCTTTGCTTCTATTTTTAATGAGACAAATTTAAGATAGTGCTAATTAATGTGATTGTTTTTATTCCAGACACCATAACAAAATAATTTAAATGATGGATTTTTGTTTACTAGGGTTGTATTCAGCTGCCGCAAAGGCTAACGTTGGGAAATCATTAAAAGGTATCAACCCACGCCGTTAGGGCTGCGGGACCGCAGGTGCACCGGTGACTGTGTGGAAAGGCTCCATGACACGTACCAGTTTCGAGGACCTCTTCTGCACGACTGAATCTCCTTCCGAGATTTCAACGACATATAAATGGCGCGGGTGCCGAAGCCACATTTTCCCATTTACGTCCATTAGGTATTGTAAAATGAGGAGTTTGAAAAGAAAGACCGAGATTCCACTCTGTACCTGAGGACGGAATGCATGGTTAGTACACAGAATACTGGGCATTTTTCCCAACCCAAAGGACCTTCTTGCTTTGCTCTTTGAAAAAATGATGACGGATCGTGAACACACATGGAAGGAATTCTTTGTGGAGGGAGGAGGCAGGTCTGTATTGCATCTTTTGGTTGACCTGCCCGGGGCACTTACAGAAGCTGTCACGTCGAAATGGAATATCATGGGCGTTTTCTGATAGTTCCCAGCCAGGAAAGGCAGGAGCGAGCCCAGGATCCTGTTCTCGTCCACCTGAGGGTCCGTCAGCCGCACGACGATCAAAGGCACCTTTTTACTGTTGAATTTACTTTTCAGTTTGCTATGCAATCTCCTCACAAAGAGGGATTTTCCTGTAACATTGAAATGTGAAAGGAGATTTAATCGAAACCACTTCATCGCTGGGTACAGTGGCGCACACCCATCATCCTGGCTCCCGCTCCAGCTTCCCAGCTGTTAGCTGCCTGCAGTCCTGGCTCTGTCTGTTACTGGTGGTAGTAAGCTAGGTGTAACGAAATTACATTCAAAGGCTGGAGATTGCCCCTAGGATGCGTAGATGAAAGACCCTCCCACTTATTAGAAAGTAAATATATGACCCTAAAGGATTATGGTTTTATGACTCTAGAAAGTTTGCCTTACCAGGCTATGTTAAGAATGTGGGCTAGACGTGTAAAACGAAGAAGTGGTGCTATTTGTGATCTGACAATGATTGATATGTCACAAATGTCTATGTAACCCTGTTGCGCTCATGAAACGTATAAAAATCTGTGCTGAAAAAAAATAAAGAAAGAAAAGAAAAGCAAAAGCATGCTCCGTGGTCGTGTGGGGACAGAGCAGGTTCTGTCCTGACAGGACTCCGTGTCCCTCAAGGGATAATGTTAACAGAATGGAAGTTATCCTTTCTATCCAAGGAACACAAGATAGTACCTGCAGTGAGAGAGAAGAGGCGCTTGTTTTTTCTGGGAATGGTGGTCATGCCTCCCCTGTCCTCACAACCCACACGGACCCCAGAGGCCAATGGAATTTATGGGAGAAAAAAAGCAAACTGCAAGCCGGGCGTGGTGGCGCACGCTTGTAATCCCAGCATTCGGGAGGCTGAGACTGGAGGATCCAGGTTCGAGGCCAGCCTCAGCTACCTAGTGAGGCACTCCGCAACTTAGTGAGACCCTGTTTCAAAGTAAAGAATGAAAAAAAAAAAAAAAGGACTGGGGGTATAGCTCAGAGGTAGAATGTCCCTGAGTTCAATCCCAAGTACCGCAAAAAA
>PVLC010009092.1:12462-27288 GCA_004027655.1 Graphiurus murinus | reverse complement strand
CTGCAAAAAAAAAAAAAAAAGAAGCCAACTGCAGTGAGGTCTGCTGGGGGGAAGGAGGGAGCTCTCAGGGACTGCAATTCCCGAAACCACTTGAGAAAAGGTGCCTCTTGCCGATGCTGACTTAACAACTACCGGGAGCCAGATCCTCTTGAGACTCGGTTTCTCCAGCTGCAGAGGGACCTGCCGCCCTGGCACCCGACCCTTACCAACACCGGCTCTCTCTGAGGCCACGAGCCCAACACACATCCGGTCTTGGAACACATCGGCCGCTGACAGGGTCTGCTCGGGGACCTGGAAATGCTGGGCCAGATAGTCCTGGATGGCCTGCAGGGGCGCCTGCGGGGTGAGGAGGACCTTGTGGCGGCTGAAGGCCGACGGGAGGTAGCAGTGGTCGCGGGCCCCGTCGCACACCATCACCAGCTGGTAGTCTTCCCGGTGCTGCTGGGTGCAGAGTTCCTGGAAGAACTCCTCTGCCCGGCAGGCCACCTCGTAGCTCAGCTGGTCGGCGAACAGCAGGCTGTACACCTTGTGGCCGGGGGAGCTGGGGGCCAGGCAGCGGCCCAGCAGCAGTGCCACCTCCTCGAACGTGGTCGCCGGGGTGCAGAGCAGTACCTCGTCGAAGGTGGGCAGCGGCTGCCTCGGGGCCTGCATGTAGATGGCCAGGGCAGCCGGTAGCACCTCTGAGTGGCCACACAGCACCAGGTTGGGCTGGCCGGCCTGCAGGCCCCTGGGGAGGGGCCGCTCTACCGCAGGCCCGCCCATCTTGGCCAGGCGAGCCAGGAAGTGGCCGAGGGTCTCCAAGTCCAGGCAGTGGGGCAGGAAGGCGCGCATGCACACCATGGACTGTTCCATGATGACCTTGAGCTTGTTCACCAGGCTGAACTCAGAGGCCAGCAGCAATGGCAACTCTTCTGTCACTGTCCACACACGGTGTCTGGCGGCTTCGCTGTCACACTCCTGGAAGGCCCGGAAGACGTCCCGTGGGGTGCAGTTGGCTTTGACGAAGGACAGCATGGTCAGGGCCGCGTCGCTGGGGCTCTCCTTGCCGAGCTCCGTGCTCAGGTAGACCAGCTGCTCGGCTGTGTAGAAGTTAAGGTAAAAGTGCTCCTCCTGCTTCTCTCTCACGAATTTCTTCCAGAGTTCCAGGAAGCGCTCCATTTGCCTGCAGAGGGCTTCCAGGAGCTGGGAGACATCCCCGCTGGCCGTCAGCCGACCCACCAGATTCAAGTCAAACTCCATGCGGAGGGAGACACCCTGCCTGGGGTAGCAGTAGATTTCAGAGATCCAGGTCCGAAAGAGCACGTTGCCGGCGGAGTACAAGTCCATCAAAGCCTGCACCAGCCGCTGCACGCTGCAGAACAACTGGAGAGACAGAAGCACGAGGCGGACGTCACAGTGGCCCAGCACCAAGGGCACAACTCATTTCTGTCCTTGATTCACTTGAACATGGGACAGGTATGACAGGGGCCAGCCTTCCTCCTAGGCATGACCAGCCTCCTGAGGGGCTCCCTGCTCCAGGAAGCACTCAGGTGGGAGACAGAATCACCACTGTGGGTGTGGCTCAGGGACAGAGTGTCTGGCTAGCATGCTCAAGACTCGGGTGCCATCTCCAGCACGGGGGGTGTGTGTGGGGAGATGTGGATTGTATAGTACAGATGAACTTGGAGAGATACTTGTGTGTGTGTGTGCATGTGTGTGTGTGTGTGTGTGTGTGCGTGTGTGTGTTTTACTGGGGATAAAACCCAGAGAGGCCTTCTACCTCTGGGCTATACCCCCCAGCCCTATTTTATTTTATTTTTTGGTGGTACTGAGGATAGAACTCAGGGGCATTCTACCTCCAAGCTACACCCCCCAGACCTATTTTTTTATTCTTTATTTTGAAACAGGGTCTCACTAAGTTGCAGAGGGCCTAAGTAGCTGGGGCTGGCCATGAACCTGGATCCTCCGGTCTCAGCCTCCCAAGTACTGGGATTCCAAGCGTATGCCACCACACTGGCTAGTATTTTATTTTCAATTTGGAAACAGGGTCTAAGTTGTTGAGAGCCTCACTAAGGTGCTGAGGCTGGGTGTGAACCTGCAATCCTTCCTGCTTCAGCCTCCCAAGTCCTGGGATTATAGGTGTGCTGCACCAGGCCTGACCTAAGAACGCACAAAAGGACAGAAAAGACCTCTGCACAAACAAACATGGCCACCGCAGATGGATGAGGTTGCCTGGCAGAAGCTTTGAATGTTTGGATTCTTATTGACTTTCAGAATAAGTGAAGCAGTTCATGTTTCTTCCTTTTTTTTCCCCCTCTTCTCTTTGTGTGTGTGTGTGCGTGTGTGTGTGTGTGTGTGTGTGTGTGTGTGTGTGTGTGTGTGTGTGGTACTGGGGATTGAACACAGGGGCGTTCATTCTCTGAGGTACATGCCCAACCCTTTTATTTTTGGTTTTGAAACAGGGTCTTGCTGGGATGCTGAGGATCTCTCTAAGGTGCTGAGGCTAGCCTTGAACCTGTGATCCTCCCATCTCAGCCTCCCAAGCACTGGGATCATCTGTGTGCACCACAGTGCCCATCTAAGATCTATCCAATAGGTTGTCCGTCTCCCACAGGGCTGATTATCAGAGGAGCTGAAATGGTAGCTACTGCCCGGGGGCTGGCTCTGCCCAGGATGCCTCTCTGGGCCACGACAGGGACTCCAAGCCCTGCAGCCCCTGCAGCTGTACTCTCTGGGATGCGCAGCAGAGCCATTCTGCCTGTTGAATGCCAATCCCGACCCTTCCGCTTCCTCGGGCAGCTCGGCAGCGAGTGGCTGCCGAGGCCAGGGCCCCTGGGGCCCACGCGGCCGCCAGCTCACCTCGGAGAAGCGCTCCACCTCCGTGTTGCTCTGGTCTTTCTTGCCAGACATCAGCATGAGCTTGTTCAACAGATCCTTCAGCTCCTCCGCAGAGTAATCACGTGCCGTGGGGCTGCTGTCACCCTCGGGGAGGGTCAGGTGGAGGACAGTATCGGGGGAGATCTGGGGGGCGGGCACAGGCGTCCAGAGGTCATCTGCTGGGGGCAGAGGCCCCCGACTCTACAGCGAGGCAGTAGGGACCCCCTCCCCCAGGGCGGTACCTGGACTGGGGCGGGGGTGGGGGGGCTCACCTGCTGGCCATCTTTTGGTGCCTTGATCACATAGATGCCCCGGCTGTTGATGGCGGTGGCCAGCGACAGGGACGAGAGTTCTACAGACCCGTGACTTTCCTTCACGGTCTTCAGCCACTCCAAGTTCCTGGCTGAATCTCGCTGGTGGGACCAAAGCAGAGAGGATGGCCTGGGGTTCTGGAGCCCGCCTTCCTTCCTGCCTTCCTGCAGTCCTCCTCCCTTGTTGGGGAAACTCCACCCATATGTCCTTTTTTCTTTTTTTGTGGCACTGGGGATTAAACCCAAGGGTGTTTTCCTTCTGAGCTACACCCCCAGCTGTATCTTATTTTTATTTATTTTTAATTTCTTTCTTTTTTTTTTTTGCGGTACTGGGGATTGAACGCAAGGGCATTTTACCTCCAAGCTACACCCCCAGCCCTATTTTTTATTATTATTTTTGAAACAGGGTCTCACTAAGTAGCCAAGGCTGGCCATCAACCTGAGATCATCCTGTCTCGGCCTCCCAAGTACAGGGATTACAAGCATGCGCCACCATGCCTAGCTCTTATTTTTTATTTTGAAACAGGGTCTAAGCTGTAGAGGGCCTCCTCAAAGTTGCCAAGGGTTCAATCCCCAGCACCAAAAATAAATAAGTAAGTAAATAAATAAAAGGGGCATGTGGGAGCCGGGCATGGTGGCACACATTTGTAATCCCAGTACTTAGGGAGGCTGAGACAGGAGGATCACAGATTCGAGGACAGCCTCAGCAAGTAGTAAGACTCATCAACCTAGCGAGACCCTGTTTCCAAATAAAAATAAAATAGGAGCCGGGCGTGGTGGCACACACTTGTAATCCCAGCATTTGGGAGGCTGAGACCAGAGGATCCTGGTTCGCGGCCAGCCTCAGCTACCTAGTGAGGCACTCCGCAACTGAGTGAGATTCAGTTTCAAAATAAAGAATAAAAAATAGGGCTGGGGGTATAGCTCGGAGGTAGAATGCCCTTGAGTTCAATCCCCAGTACCGCAAAAATAATAATAATAATAAAATAGGGCTGAGGTGTAGATCGGAAGTAAAATGCCCCTGGGTTCAATATATGAAGAGAAACTTTTTTTTTTTTTTTTTTAAAGGTACTAGGGATTGAACACAGGCGTGGTCTTCCTCTGATCTACCCTCTTCCCCAGCCCCCGCCTTTTGACTTTTATATTTTGAAACAGGGTCCTGCTAAGTTGTCAAGAATCTCATTATCTCATTAAGTTGCTGAGATTGGCCTTGAACCTGCCATCCTCCTGTCTCAGCCCCAAGTACTGGGATTAATAGCATGCACTATGGAGCCCAGCTGTGAAGCTCTTCTTGAACGTAGGTTTCAAATGGCTGCCCACCTCTCCTGCACAGTCAACCCTGGGGCGGCAAGACACGGCTTTTTCCATTGAGTAAGTCTCTCAACCAGGAAGAAGACTCACCAGCTTATCGGGCAGGTGCGGGTCATTTTCCAGAGCCTTCCAGAGCTCCTTCAGCGCCTCCGTGAACTCCTTGAACCCTGCGCTCCTGTCCAGCTTGTAGAGCAGGGGAGCGTACCCCTGCACGGCGTCGTGGAAGCAGGCCACCCGGTCTACGTCGATGTCATTCTCCCCCGCCGAGATAGAGGCCAGGTCCACAAACACTTTGAGCTCGGTGATGCCTGGGGCACGGGAGAGAGGGGGTCAGCACAGGGCCAGGCTGTGATGGCATAGGGTGCAAATCCTGGACGATAGTTCTTAGCAAGGCTGTGAACAGACACTAAATAAATGTTCCGGGGTGATGCCGGGCTTGGTGGTGCACGCCTGCAATCCCAGTACTTGGGAGGCCGAGACAGGAGGATCGCAGTTTTTTTGTTTTTTTGCGGTACTGGGGATTGAACTCAGGAGCATTCTACCCTCGAGCTACACCCTCAGCCCTATTTTTTTATTCTTTATTTTGAAACTGAGTCTCACTAAGTTGCGGAGTGCCTCACTAGATAGCTGAGGCTGGCCGCGAACCCAGATCCTCCGGTCTCAGCCTCCCAAATGCTGAGATTACAAGCGTGCGCCACCACGCCCGGCTAGGATCGCAGTTTTGAGGATGGCCTCAGCAAGTAGTGAGATGCTCATCAACCTAGCGAGATCCTATTTCAAAATTAAAAAAAAAAATAGGGCTGGGGGTGTAGCTCAGAGGCAGAATACCCCAGTACCACAAAAAAGAAAAAGAAAAACTAAATGCTCAGGGCTCTGCTCACTTCCTACTTTCGGTAAGAATCCTGTGCACCTGACGGGTGTCAGTCCTGGGCTTGTGTGCGTCTCACCTCCTTCATCTCACCCACCATCATCACTTCAGGAAGAAGAAACCGAGGCTCAGAGGAGACGGTTCTCCTGGGGCCAATCACGCCTCTGTGCCTGCAGGAGGTGGCCCTACAGGTCCCCGTCGCACACTGCCTGCGTCCTCCCAGCGCCTGGGCCTTTCTTACCTCTCCTCCTCCCCTCTATCTAATCCACGCTGAACAGCCTGCCAAGCCCTCGGCCGGCAAAGGAATGCACGCCCTCCAGAGGGGCGGAAGCCAACCTCTCCGTGAGCACACCCGCGCGCCTGGTCTGCTGGGAAAAGGCGCAAGGGGAGGGAGGGTATTTCTCTTTTCTCTCTTTTTTTTTTTGTACTGGAGATTGGCATTCTACCTCCAAGCTATGCCCACAGCCCAATTTGATTTCCTTATTTGGAAACAGGGTCTCATTAGGTTTCTGAGAATCTCCCTACATTGCCGAGACTAGCTTTGAACCTGCGATCCTTCTGTCTCAGACTCCCAAGTACTGGGACTAAAAATGTGTAGCACCACACGCAGCTCAAAGTTCCTCCCGCCCTCCTTCCTTTCCTTCTTTTCTCTCTAACTCTCTCTCCTTCCTTCCTTTCTTTCTTTCTTCCTTCCTCTCTGTTTTTGTGTGGTACTAGGGATTGCACCCAGGAGCATTCTACTTCTGAGCTACAACCCCAGCCCTATTTTCCTTCCTTCCTTCCTTTTTCCTTTTGAAACAGGTCTCACTAAGTCGCTAAGGGTCCTGCTTTGAACCTGTAACCCGCCTGTCTCAGAACTGAGATGAGATGACAGGTGTATGCTACCATGGCTGGCCAGGAGGTAGGATTTTAAGGAAAATGACCTCCGGCCCTTCACAGAGTCAGGGAGCGTGGCAAAGGAAACAGTTTTATACCAGAACCTGAGAGAGGCCGAACCGATGTCAAGTCTACCCGCGGTCCACGAAGCGGACCCGGCCACCTGTGTTAAGGACACTCTGCCTGCCTTGCTGGGTGAAGCAGCGGGGATCCAGGCAGGACTCGCTCCCGCTCCCGAGCCCCCAGCCTCGGGGCCACTGTACCTCCCAGCGCCTCCAAGAGCCAGCTGAGCAGCTCGGTCTGCAGGGCCACTTGCTCCAGACACTGGCAGCGCGGCTCGCTCATGTCCTGCAGCAGCTTCTTGGCCCAGATGAGCTGCTGGTTGATCTTGCACAGTTTCTCATGGCGGAAGGCCTTGGAGTCATCAGTCTGCAAGACGAAACTCAGCTGTTGGCTGCGGTGGCTAGGGGACACCCAAGCAGCAGCGGCCACCCGTGCCTACTCTACGGTGGGACATGCTTTTTTGTACTAGGGATTGAACTCAGGGGCATCCTACCTCCAAAGCTACTTCCTCATTCCTTTTTTATTTTGTTTTTATTTATTTATTTATTTTTTTTTTGCGGTACTGGGGATTGAACTCAGGGGCGTTCTACCTCCGAGCTACACCCCCAGCCCTATTTTTTATTCTTTATTTTGAAACGCTAAGTTGTGGAGTTCCAGTGCCTCACTAGGTAGCTGAGGCTGGCCGAGAACCCGGATCCTCCTGTCTCAGCCTCCCGAATGCTGGGATTACAAGCGTGCGCCACCACGCCCGGCTTCCTTTTTTATTTTTATTTTGAAAAAGGGTCTCACTAAGTTGCCAAGGGTCTAGCTAAGTTTCGGAGGCTGGCTGTGAAATTACAATCCTCCTGTCTCAGCCTCCCAAACACTGGGATTACAGGTGAGTGCCGCTATGCCCAGGCTGTGATTCAAAATTCTGTGGTCAATTTTCATCACTATCACACTGGTTTCTAATATAATATGGGCCCTGTGTACCTTATAAATGTGTGTCTAAAACATAGGAAGAGCCAGCCTGGTGACACGTGCTTGTAATCCCAGTACTTGGGAGGCTGAGACAGGAGGATCTGGGTTCACGGCCAGCCTCAGCAACTTAGTGAGGCCCTCCACAACTTAGTGAAACCCTGTTTCAAAATAAATAAAAAGCCAAGCATGGTGGCACATGCTTGTAATTCCAGTACTTGGGAGGCTGAGACAGGAGGATCTGGGTTCGTGGCCAGCCTCAGCTAGTTAGTGAGGCCCTCTGCAACTTAGTAAGATCCTGTTTCCAAATAAGAAATAAAATCAGGGTGGGGGTATAACGTGGATAGAATGCCTATGGGTTCAATCCCCAGTACTGCAAAAATAAGTAAATAAATAAATAAATAAATAAAACATAGGAAGAAAAGACTGGATTTTTTTTTTTTAGCTCTGATAAGAGTGATATGCCCTTTGGTGCTTCTGGCTGGAACTAGGAGATGTAATGGGATAGCTAACCAATTATTTCCTTTTATGCTGTTGTAACCTAAAGAGACCAAATTCCCCTTGAAAGAGAATCGTTTCTCCCCTTTGTGAACCCTTGGTCCGCATAGTAACCCAAGAAAATTCCTCGCTCAGAAGAGTCACATTATAAAGACAGAAAAACGAAGGTCCTGGAATGTCCCAGCCTCCAAAGTAGCACACACTAGAAGCCCTGGAGAGGTTGCGACACCATCCCACATGAAGCCCCATGGCACCCTGGGACTTTGAGGCCGGCCCCCACGGCACAGGAAACCCCAGCAAATAACTTACAAAGTCGAGTAAGGTGGAAAGAACACTGAAGTCACCAGTCAATCCAAAATTTTCTTTGACCTGAAAGATGACCTTGGCCGCGCTGCTGGCCCGGTGCAGGCTATGGTACTCCTGGATCTGCCCAACACGCTTCGGGATCCAATCCCTCTCGGCCTCAGGGTCCACGGTGCACATGACCCTGAGGTCAGAGGTCAGGTCGCTGTACTTATCTACAAAGTCTTTGAAGAGGTCATCGATTTCTGCAAAGGTGACTTCTTCCCGCTTCAGATTCAGATAGAGCTCGTAGAACTTTTCGTAACACGGGGTGTAGAGGTAGTCGCAGACCTCGGAGAGCTGAAGGATTTGCTCATCCGACTCCTCTTCCGGATTGCTCAGCTGCTCCGCAGCTTCCTCCCAGCAGATCTGAAAGATGTGGCTGCCCTTCAGCTTGTGCATGGTTGTAGCCATTTTCCGGACCTTGGCGCTCAGTTTGTAATGCGTGGTGTACTTCTCGGGCGAGGACGCAGACCGGCTCACTGCGTCGTTGAGCTGTTTGCTGTCCAAGTCTTCCGAGTGTCTGACTTCAATCTCTCCAACATCCACTTGGGAAACGATAAAAAAATGCCAGAGGTCAAACCTCTATCCTCAGCAGCCTTTTGTTTTTATGTCCCTTCTCTAAGGAGACTCACATGGACCCAACTGCCGGGATTGTTTTCGCAGCAAGAATTCAGCCCGAGCCGGGCGTGGTGGCGCACACTTGTAATCCTAGCATTCGGGAGGCTGAGACCGGAGGATCCGGGTTCGCAGCCAGCCTCAGCTACCTAGTGAGGCACTCCGCAACTTAGTGAGACCCGGTTTCAAAATAAAGAATAAAAAAATAGGGCTGGGGATGTAGCTCAGAGGTAGAACGCCCCTGAGTTCAATCCCTAGAACCGCAAAAAAAAAAAAAAAAAAAAAGAATACAGGCCAGCGATTCCTTCCCCCCTGGCGTGGCCCATCCACCCATTTTCAGAATAAAGAAAGTGGTCACCCACACTTGTAATCCCAGTAGATGAGAGGCTGAGACAGGAGGATCGCAGCTACTTAGTGAGGCCCTCTGCAACTTAGTGACATCTTGTTTCAAAATAAAGAATAAGAGCTGGGCGTGGTGGCGCACACTTGTAATCCCAGCATTTGGGAGGCTAAGACCGGAGGATCCGGGTTCGCAGCCAGCCTCAGCTACCTAGTGAGGCACTCCGCAACTTAGTGAGACCTGGTTTCAAAATAAAGAATAAAAAATAGGGCTGGGGGTATGGCTCAGAGGTAGAATGCCCCTGAGTTCAATCCCCAGTACCGCAAAAAAAAAAAAAAAAAACTTAGTGAGACCTTGTTTCAAAATAAAGACGACTTTAAAAAAAGGAGGCAGGGGTGGGGGTGGGGATGTAGCTTGGAGATATAACCCCTCTGGGTTCCAACCCCAGTACTGCAAAATTAAATTAAATTAAATTAAATAAATATGGAGATGGGCATAGTGGTGCACTTATAATCCCAGTACTTGGGAGGCTGAGACGGGAGGATCACAGGTTTGAGGTCAGTCTCAAAAACTTAGTGAGGCTATATTTCCAAATAAAAATAAAAAATAGGACCCAAGTATGGTGATGCATGCTTGTAATCCCAGGACTTGGGAGGCTGAGACCAGAGGATCCGAGTTCTCGGCCAGCCTCAGCTACTTAGTGAGGCCCTCCGCAACTTAGTGAGATCCTGTTTCAAAATAAAGAATAAAAAATAGGGCTGGAGGTGTAGCTCGGAGATAAAATACCCCTGAGTTCAATCCCCAGTACTGCAAAAAAAAAAAGGAATAGGGGTATAGTTCAGAGGTAGAATGCCCCTGGATTCATCCCCAGTACCAAAAAAGACAAAAAAAAAAAAAAAAAAAAAAAATAGGGCTTGGGGTAGGGTTCAGAGGTAGAATGCCCCCTGGGTTAAATCCTCAGTATCCTCTCCCACCCACAAAAAATTTAAGACTCCAAGAAGAAAGGTTGGTCTTCCCACCCATCCCAGGCAAATGCGAGTAAACTTGGTTACATTTTCTTAAAGCTTCTCCCCCCAACCCGCCCTCCTCCAGTCCGTCCCCGGGACGGCTCAGCGGCGTTAGGGGGAGTTCCTGGAGTTCCTGGGCGCCCACCTTGCACCAGGTGCTTCACTTTTCCACACAGCTTGAGCAGGCTGTCCACAACCTGCTGCTCCGTCTTGAGGAACTCCACTTCCTCTTCTCGCCAGGCCAGCACTTCCTTCATGCTGCATTTTTTCTCGTGGGACGAAGGCCGTTTACTCCCTGAAAAACCACAGAGTAACCCCAAAAGATCAAAGACGCGGCTCTGCGGGGCACCCACTGTCTCCCACCTCCCTTGGAGGGCACCCCACAGGCGTCACTCTGAGGAGGGACCAGGAGGGCCCCCCAGTCCTTCCAGCTGTCGGGGAATGAAAACCAGGCCAACACTCCGGCTTTGCCACTAGTTCATCACTTTTTCCTGGGAATGAGACACCACCCCTTCGTAACTTTCTGGCAGGAAGAGCTACTGACTATAAAGACTAAAAAGAGGTGGGTGTGGGGGTGCCCGCCTGTCATCTCAGTACTTGGGAGGCTCAGATAGGAGGATTGCAGGTTCAAAGCCAGCAGGATTGCAGGTTCAAAGCCAGCCTCAGCAACTTAGTGAAGTTCTCAGCAACTTAGCGAGACCCTGATTCAAAAAAAAGGGGGGGAAGGGGGGACTTGGGCGTGGTGGCGCACGCTTGTAATCCCAGCATTTGGGAGGCTGAGACTGGAGGATCCGGGTTCGAGGCCAGCCTCAGCTGCTTAGTGAGGCCCTTCGCAACTTAGTGAGACCCTGTTTCAAAATAAAGAGTAAGAGCCAGGCGTGGTGGCGCACGCTTGTAATCCCAGCATTCGGGAGGCTGAGACCGGAGGATCCGAGTTCGCGCCAGCCTCAGCTACCTAGTTAGGCCCTCTGCAACTTAGTGAGACTCGGTTTCAAAATAAAGAATAAAAAATAGGGCTGGAGGTGTAGCTCGGAGGTAGAATGCCCCTGGGTTCAATCCCCAGTACCGCAAAAAAAAAAAAAAAGGGGGGGGGGGTGAGGGTATACTTTAGTAACAGAATCCCTTGTGTACAATCCTCAGTACCCCCAAAAATGAACAAATAAACAAGTAAAATGATTTCCCCCTGTCTCAGGCTCTTATCCCTCTACTTCCTCAGGCTGAAGGGTGCATCGCACCTTGGTACTTACTTAACTCCCAGATGTCAAGAAACTGACGGCGGTGCTTCAGGATCAGCTTCAACTGGCCGACTAAAATGGTGCCAGCCAGGAGGTCATCAGCAACTTTCGAGAACACAGATTCGGCCGTGGCCATCAGCCTCTTGCCTTCCTCCGTAGTGTGGGCTAATATCTTCTCATCAGTTCCTGATCAGATGAGGAACACGGTCAAAGCACTGGACCACCCATGCCGCCTCCCTGTTGTTAACATGGGAATTCCCAAATAGCCTCTTCATCCACCCCGCTTCCCAGGCGGCACCAGATGTGCGGTATTTCCAGATGTGACATAGCTTTGCTCACTTCTGAACCGGATTCATCTCCTGAACGGCTCCCAAGGTAGGGAAGAGGATTCCCCCCATGGCCACACAGTCAGGAGAACCCCCCTGCTCAGAGGTTTTGAGCCTGTGCCCTTCAGTACACTGAATATAATCTCCTTTCAAAATTTGCCCATCTTGGGAATCCCTGCAAGAGTAGAAGAAACTGGCGGGGGACAAGCTCATCCATCAAAGGCTATTTCGTGGGAAAAGAGAAGTGTCAGGGTCAAATCTTTACATGCCGTGTTCTTGGCTACCTTGCAAAACTTGCGAATGGGAGCATTTAGTTTAACCACCAGATGATTTCTTCCTCAGTAATATTAGACTCTTGCAGTACTATAAAAATATCAGCCAAACTATGGAACCAGCCAAGATGTCCATCAACAGATGAGTGGATTACGAAACTATGGGATATGTGCACAATGGAATTTTACTCGGCCATGAAGAAGAACAAAATCATGCCATTTGCAGGGAAATGGATGGAACTGGAAAACATGACGCTAAGTTAGATTAGTTAGTCACAGAAAGTAAAAAATCCGATGTTCTCCCTAATATGTGGAAGCTAGGGAGAAAGTGGGACATAAGAGGGACTCTAGACAAAGAAGGAGAAACCTTAGATGAGCAAAGAAGGTGACTTAACTGAAGGTGATGGGGGGGGGACACCCTAATGCACATGATGTACTTTCACAAACATTCACTAAACTGAACTAGAGAAGGAGGGAGGGCGAGGGAGTGGGGCAGGAACTGGGGAAGGGTTCAATGAGAAATGTGTGCATGTATGCCTTTACCAGCTTGTACCCAACAAAGATCTGTGATTACAATGCACCAATTAAAAAAGTAAATAAATAAAAAGATCAACTTTATCTGTACCAAAAAGACAAATACAGCAGTTTTATCCATAATTGCAAAAACACAGAGGCACACCCAAGATGTCATTTAGCAGGTGAATGGATGAACAAGCTGTGGGGCGTCCAGACAACAGAATATTACTCTGTGATAAAAAGAACTGAGCTATCAAGCGATATGAAGGCGTGGAGGAAAGTTAGATGCAAATGGCTAAGTGAAAGAAGCCAATCAGAGGACATTCTAAAAACAGCAAACCTAAAGGAGGAACAGAGAGGACTTGAGGGCTGTTGAACTCTTCACTGTAATACCATAATACTCAATCATGCTATTATATGAATAGCAGGGCATGGTAGCTCACACCTGTAATCCTAGTACTTGGGAGGCTGAGACAAAAGAATCATAAGACAGCCTCAGCAAGTAGTGAGACTCTCATCAACCTAACCAGAGTCTGTTTCCAAATAAGAAATAAAATTGGGCTAGGGGTGTAGCTCAAAGGTAGAATGCCTCTGGGTTCAATGCTAGATCACACACACACACACACACACAAAGAAAAGAAACACAGAATGGCCAGGCATGGTGGTGGACCCTTGTAATCCTAGGACTTGGGAGGCTGAGACAGTAGGATCACAGGTTCTTGATCAGCCTCAGCAACTTAGTGAGACCCTCCGTAAGTTAGTGAGACCTTGTTTCAAAATAAAAATGAGGCTAGGGGTGCAGCGAAGAGATAGAATGTCTCTGGGTTCAATCACCAAGCACCGAGGGAAGAAAAAAAAAAAAATTAAACCATAGAATATCCAACATAAAGGGTGAATCCAAGGATTTCTGTTTATGGGCACGAGCCACCACCATGCCCGGCTTCAACCTGCCTCTTTTATCAAACATGGACACGTGCCCATTGAGTATCAGGTCAAGCGTCCTGCCGTGTCCTGCTCCCGGAGGCCAGGAAGACACGGACCAAGTGGTGTTCCCGCAGCCCCTACATGTACCGAACAGTTTGAAGAGCTGCTTCACATCTGGCTTTGTGAGCAGGTGCTTGAAAATCTTATCCAGGTCGTCCACAGGTTCCCCGTTGTTCCTGGGCCAGGACTCTGTGATCACGGCAGAAATGAGGGTGCCAAGTTTCCACAGGTCACGGCAAGAGATCGTCTCGAGGACACTGGTCTGAGACTGTTGGGAAATCAACAAAAAGGCAATATTTAGAGGCTTGTTATGATTGTGTGTGTGTGTGTTTGTGTGTGTGTGTTGATGTATGTGGTAGTGTGGATCGAACCCAGGGGCGTTCTACCTCCGAGCTACACCCCAGCCCTATTCTATTTTTTATTTGGAAACAGGGTCTCACTAAGTTGCAGAGGCTGGCCGTGAACCTACGATCCTCCTGTCTCAGCTTCCCAAGTACTGGGATTACAGACATGCACCACCACATCAGGCTTGTTGATTTGTATTTAAATAACACAAGTAAGGGACCCACCCAAGAGCATTTCAGAAATGTATGGTTTTATAGGGCCTCAAAAAACACAAGAGACAGCCGGGCGTGGTGGCGCAGGCTTGTAATCCCTGCATTTGGGAGGCTGAGACCGGAGGATCTGGGTTCATGGCCAGCCTCAGCTACTTAGTGAGGCCCTCTGCAACTTAGTGAGACCCAGTTTCAAAATAAAGAATAAAAAATAGGGCTGGGGGTATAGCTCGGAGGTAGAATGCCCCTGAGTTCAATCCCCAGTACCGAAAACACACACACACACACACAAAGAGACACTGGGTGTACAGCTCAGTATAAAACTATACTTAGTATATGTAAGGCTCTGCATTTGATTCACAGCATTAAAATAAAAACAAGCTGATTGCAGAGGCACTCACCTGTAATCTCAGTACTTGAGAGGCTGAGACAGGAGGATCGCAGGTTTGAGGCCAGCCTTAGCAAGTCAGTGAGGCCCTCAGCAACTTAGTGAGACTCTGTTTCAAAATCAAAAATAAAATAGGGCTGGGGGTGTAGTTCAGAGGCAGAATGCCTCTGGGTTCAAGCCTCACCCACATTACCATGAAAATAAAGAAATGTAAAATACTTAATTTTTTTTTTTTTTGGTACTTGACTAAGGATTGAGCCCAGGGGCATTCAACATCTGTGCTATAACCTCCAGCCCCCCCCCCCTTTTTTTTTTTTTTTTTTTTTTTGCGGTACTGGGGGTTGAACTCCGGGGCATTCTACCTCCGAGCTATACCCCCAGCCCTATTTTTTATTCCTTATTTTGAAACCGGGTCTCACTAAGTTGCGGAGTGCCTCACTTAGGTAGCTGAGGCTGGCTGCGAACCCGGATCCTCCGGTCTCAGCCTCCCGAATGCTGGGATTA
>PVLC010009092.1:0-12362 GCA_004027655.1 Graphiurus murinus | reverse complement strand
CCCCCCCCTTTTTTTTTTAATTTTATGTTTTGAATCAGGGTCTTGGTAAGCTGCTGAGAGTCTTGCTACTTGCTGAGATTCTCCTCGAACCTGCAATCCTCTGGTCTCAGCCGGGGATTACAGGTATGCACCACCAGGCCCAGTTAAGAATCTTTTTTTACTTTTTTTTTTTTCTCTCTCTCTCTCTTTTTCCATGGGAGGAATGGAAGGAACCCAGGGCCTTGTGCCAGTGAGCCCCATGCTCAACAATGATCAATCTTTTGCACTTCATACATGTTCTGTACGTCTTTCCTGCACACGTGCCAAGCAAGCGTGAAGGTATCAATGGCAAAGGCCATGAAAACTATACATCAGGGCCATGTGCGTGCGGTAGCAGGAAGCTGAGCTGCACCCCCAGGACTGGCACTGAACCCTGGATTTCGGAGCATGGCTCGAGCCAGAGCCAGGGACGTCCAGGACCCACAGCCAAGCAGCACAGGGTCTCAGAACCGGCAGGCCCCGAGCAGCCGCAGCTGGCAATGGGAGAAGGCAGCCGTGAACTGGACACGCAGGGGAAACTGGTCACCTGGCAGGCGGAGCTCACGGCTTCGATGACACACTTCCTGAAGCTCCTGGTCACACTGTCCTCGGGGCCGGCAGCCTCCCAGTGCGTGCTACAGAAGACGGAGATCTGGTTGACCGGCCGCTCCTGCAGACACAGAGGGAGGGGAGAGGGCGCAGGGTGCTGCAGGGCCAACACTCCACAGGATGGGAATGCGGGGCCCTGCACGCTCCCCCCAGCTCACCGGCCTCCAGGAACTCGGCATTCTCCCCACTATGCACCAAGTATGCCCTCCAGGGCCCCCAAAAGCAGAGGAGCAAAGATAAAAAGAATCCCATTTCCCCATGCTGCAAAAGGAGCAGCCAGCAAAAACAGATGCGCTTTGGGAAATAAACCATCGTTCCTTGCTCGTTTTCCTGAAAAGATGCACTTGGCAGTCATGGATCTAACATGAGCATCATGGAGGAACCAGTTTACCCAGATTCCCAGGCCTTCCTTTAAAATGTAGAGTGTTTTTATGCGTTCTATGCTGCAGTGGGTTTCATAAGGCTCCTGCCACCAAGAGGCCACTCAGAGCGTCTGCCGGTGGGAGGACTTCACCCCGTACGTGTCCAGATTCCCTAGATGGCACGCTCCTGCTTCTATGTTTCTCAGGGATGTCGCACTAGAACTTTGAAACGTCGCTCTGCCCTCAAGCTACCAGAGCCAAATCAGAACAGGAATCCCAAGTCATGATTGAGCCCAGGCCCTGCACACAGACCGCCCATCCACACGTGTTCGTGGGCACCGTGAGGTCTGACCGTCAGGCCTTGGCCACGAGGCTGTGCCAGAGGAGGACCAAGAACAAAGGAACCAAGAAAGAAAATGGCCGAGATGCCTGGCCACTGGCGCACCAACCGGAGGCTTGCAGGACGGCTCCTGTCCCCTCCCCTTCCTTCCCCATCAAAAGCCGCAAACCTGTAAGAAGGCGGCTCTCTGACTCCGGGGCTCTCCCCCCAGTCAGATGCCTCCTTCCAGGTTTTCTCCCTGAATAAAGCCTGTTCCTCCTGCCGGGCCCGCTCTCTTTGATCCCATCGACCCTAACAGTGTCAGTCGTGGCCTGGTCTTCTCATTCACGTTCCTTTCCCCTCTAAGAAGGGTCCCCACCATCGGGTACCTGCTTGAGCCTCCCTTCCATGTCCTGTAGAAGAGATTCCTTCCAGCCAAGCTCCACGGGGAAATTTATTTCCACCAGCCGCCGCCAAACCTGGAAAACCCAAGAAAGTGATCACCATGGGAGTGAGTAAATCAGCAGGGCTAGCCTACAGAGGAGACAGAGCGATGGGGCGGGGGGGAGGGGACCCAGGTTCTCAGGAGACGGAGACAGGAGGATGGCTGGACCTTGAAGTCACGCTAGGAAAGACAGCAAAAGCCTGTCTCAAAAAAGAAAAAACAACAACAACAACAACAAAAACACGAATGGGCCGGGCATGGTGGCGCACGCTTGTAATCCCAGCATTCGGGAGGCTGATACCAGAGGATCCAGGTTCGAGGCCAGCCTCAGCTACCTAGTGAGGCACTCCGCAACTTAGTGAGACTCGGTTTCAAAATAAAGAATAAAAAATAGGGCTGGGGGTATAGCTCAGAGGTAGAACGCCCCTGAGTTCAATCCCCAGTACCGCAAAAAAAAAAAAAAAAAAAAAAAAAAAAAAAAAAAAAAAAAAAAAAAAAAAAAAAACCCACAAATGGGCATGGTAGCACACGCTTGTAATCCCACTACTTGGGAGGCTGAGACAGGAGGATAGCAGGTTCAAGGACAGCCTCAGCAAGTAGTGAGACTCATCAACCTAGGGAGATCCTGTTTCCAATTAAAAAATAAAATAAAATAGGTCTGGGGGTGCAGCCTGGAGGTAGAAGGCCCCTGGGTTCCAAACCCAATACCGCAGAAAAAAAAGAAAAACACTGAACAACCGTGCTGGCTTTTGCTTCACTCAACACGATACAGAGAACAGTGATTTTTGGGCTGGGGGTGCTGGTTGCACGCTTGTCATCCCAGTACTTGGGAGGCTGAGGCAGGAGGATCTCAGGTTCTTGGCTAGCCTCAACTATTTAGTGAGGCCCTCCACAACTTAGTGAGACCCTGTTTCAAAATAAAGAGATGGTCAGTGGTGGGTCCCAGCACGTGTGTCCCGCCGCCCCGCCCCTCAAGCCTACCTCGAGCTCTTCTCCGTACGTGAACTGAAAGTTCAGGTAGACTTTCTGGAACATGCTCTTTGGAAGCACGCTCTGGAGCCAGGATCTTGTAGAGCCCAGGACCCCCTGGAAGGCGCTGGTCACCGAGCTCCTGGTGGCTTCCTTCTCCGGCCCCTCTGCCAAGGCCTGTGAGCAAGTGGGAGAGGGTGGGCCGGGCCTCGCTCGAACCCCACCTGGGACGGTGACCTTGGTTACCCCAGAACCCCGGCCTGCCCTAGAGGGGTGCCGTGGGGGGGTCAGAGAGGAGGCATGTCCCTGACCTCTGACAAAGGTCTGGGAGCTGCCTGGGTCTCCCCAGGAGTCTCCCATGGCTGGGCCCCAAGGGGGAGCCACATGCTTTCTCCAGGCCGAGCGAGAAGGTTCCCTGGAGCAAGGGGGCACAAACCCCAGGGCCGCATTCCCCAGGCCGGCGGGTCCCGCCACCCCCACCCCCAGGCCTGCACGTGGATTTGGGGAGGAAAACAGACCCCTCCTATTTTCTGTGAACAAAAGGTAAAAGAAAGGTCACCTTCTAAGCGAGTCCCTCCCTGGCCCCCCGGCCCCCTGGCCAGCTCTTCAGTGTGTCCGTGGTCATGGGACGTGCTATACACTGAGTCCATCCCTCCCAGGAGGGCCAGAGCCCACCCCCTCACTTGCTGAAATCTCCTTGGGGCACAGAACAGAACCCAGCATGGGGCAGGTACCAAACACATATCCGGTGGCAGCAGCGGCCACACACGCTGCTTCTGGACATCTTGGCCCAGTCCATTTCCCTCTGAGGTGGAGGCTGCTCGGTGCCCCGGCCTCTTCTGGGCCCACTACGGGGGGGATGAATTCCACTCACCACCAGGGGTTTAAGTTCAAGGACTCTGCAAAGGATCTCAGCAGACAAAGCAGGCAGCGCATGAAAATTTCTGATTTTAGTGATGGCGCAGACAGCTTCATGGAGCTTCAGACACATGGTCAAGTAGGTCTGTACCAAGGGCTCCTCCAGAATCCTACGGCACGAGCCGTTAAGAGGAGAAATGAGAAAGCGAGATGCTTCCCTTTAGAAGACCTCAGGAAGGTTTCTATTCCACCCACTCTAGGCTAACCTGGAAAATCTCCATAGGTCTCTAACTTGTGACGATGATAAAAAGGAAACAAGGTCCATTTGGTTTGCCTCTGTGGTCTGAACTGTTCTACAAATGCCAGTTAAAAGATCTGCACGCACATCCCCTTATTAAAAAAAATAATAATAATAACAAGAAGCCAGGTGTGGCGGTGCACACCTATAATCCCAATACTTGGGACAAGAGGATACTAAGTTGGAGGCCGGTCACAGCAACTTAGTGAGTCTCTCAGCAACTTAGCAAGTCCTCGTTTAAAAAATAAATAAATAAAAAATAAGGCTGCAGGTGTAGCTCAGGGTAGAATGCCACTGAGTTCAGTCCCTAGTACCCCTACGACGCACACATACCACAAGGGATGTATATTTCTTTTCTTTCTTTTTTTTTTTTTTTTTTGTACTGGAGATGGAACCCAGGGGCATTCTACCTCCGAGCTACACCCCCAGCCCTATTTTTTATTCTTTATTTTGAAACAGGGTCTCACTAAGTTGTGGAGTGCCTCACTAGGTAGCTGAGGCTGGCCGCAAACCCAGATCCTCCGGTCTCAGCCTGCCAAGTACTGGAATTACAAGCATGTGCCACCATGCCCAGTCATAAGGGATGTATATTTCTAATCATTAAAATACTATACACATTTGGAGCCGGGCGTGGTGGCACACGCTTGTAATCCCAGCATTCGGGAGGCTAAGACCGGAGGATCCTGGTTTGCGGCCAGCCTCAGCTACCTAGTGAGGCACTCCGCAACTGAGTGAGACCCTGTTTGAAAATAAAGAATAAAAAATAGGACTGGGGGTATACCTCAGAGGTAGAACGCCCCTGAGTTCAATCCCCAGTACCGAAAAAAATAAAATACTATACACACTTGGAAAAAATTCAGAGGTGTACAGGGAGGGAAGAAGAACAACAGATATTAGAAGAACACATGCTGTTTGGGGGATTTCTTCCAGCCCTGTGAGGGCCAGGTTTCCTGTGTAACAACTGACATACAGTTCCTGAGTGGACGAAGGCGGGGACTGGGCAAAGAATCGAGGGACGACTGTCTGAAGTCCCAGGTGCTTGAGCCAGCAGCCCACCTGCATCCCGTCACAGCTGCATGGGGCCCAGGGGAGGGGGGCAGGCGGGCTGCGTTCCGACCCTCCAGGGTGGTGGAGGTTACTGCCCCACGGCTGAGAGGTAGCCCCAACACTTCTTGTGTGTGTGTGTGTGTGTGTGTGTGTGTGTGTGTGTATGTTACTAGGGATTGAACCCAGGGGTATTCTGCGTCTTAGCTACATCTCCAGCCTATTTTTTTATTCTTTATTTTTGAAACGGGGTCTCACTACACTGCAGAAGGCCTCAGTAGCTGAGGCTGGCCACGAACCAGCAATCATCGCGTCTCAGCCTCCCAAGTACTGGGATTACAAGCGTGCGCCACGACGCCCGGCTACTATTCCCTCTTTAAGAAATAAAGAAAACTAAATGCCTGGGTTGAAGAGCAGAAACAGGAAGTGGGGTGTACACTGGTTTATGACCTTCCTACGAGGGGAGCAATGGGGGGTGCACTGATGCTGGGAAACCCGCAAGACCCCAGGGCCAGGTGCCAGGGGGCTGCACCTCGCGTTTCTACTTACGCGTCCTGATAAATTGCCACCAGGTGCAACAGCATTTCAAAAGCTTTCTCCATGTCCTAGGCGGCCAGGGGAAGGAAAAGAGGAAAGACTTAACCAGGATGCGACTGTCTTGGCTAAAACAGAGCTGAGAAAAGTCCTATGTAACTTAGGTAAAATAACGCGGTCTTTTCTTCCTCTCAAGTTTTAGATTTCTCAGGGCTAGTCTTCTTTTACCAATAAAATTCAGGATGCAAAACCGCACTATCTTCGGTACCCCTCCCCCCAATGTAAACGGACAGACGGCAACGAGGAGGTGTCTGCCATTGACAGGACCTCCCGACTCTGCTTTGCATATTCATAAATGACCAGACGCAATCGCTTCCTCCTGTGATTTCCTTTCCTTTCCATACAGGGGGATTGCTCTGGTCTATATTCCAAGCCTATTTTGTTTAGTTGGAAACAGTGGTAGAGGGTCTCCTTGCGTTGTTGAGGCTGGCTTGAACCATCGAACCTCCTGTCTCAGCCTCCCAAGTGGAGATTACAGGTGTGTGCCACCACGCCCAACAGCTATGTTTTGTTGTTGTTGTTGTTTGCAGTACTGGGGTTTGGACTCAGGGGCATTCTACCTCCGAGCTACACCCTCAGCCCTATTTTTTATTCTTTATTTTGAAACAGGGTCTCACTACGTTTCGGAGTGCCTCACTAGGTAGCTGAGGCTGGCCTCGAACCCGGATCCTCCGGTCTCAGCCTCCCAAATGCTGGGATTACAGGCGTGTGCCACCACGCCCGGCTCCAACAGCTATGGTTTAATTGAGCTCTGTTTTTTGTTTTTTTCAGTACTGAGGATGGAACCCAGAGGTATTCTACCTCTGAGCTACACACCCAGCCCTATCTTTTTATTCTTTATTTTGAAACAGGGTCTCACTCACTAAGTTGTGGAGGGTCTCAAAAGTAGCTGAGGCAGGCTGCAAACCTGTGATCCTCCTGTCTCAGCCTCCCAACTACTGGATTACAAGTGTGCACCACTATACCAAGAAGCTATGGTTGTTTTTTTCAGTATTGGGGATTGAACCCAGGGGCATTTTATTTCTGGGCTATACCTCAAGAACTAGTTTTATTCTTTATTTTGAAACAGGGTCTAAGTTGAGAAGGGCCTTACTAAGTAGCTGAGGATGGTCGTGAACGTGTGATCCTCCTATACTGGGATTACAAGCATGTGCCACCATGCCCGGCTCTCCTATTTCTTTTGTTTGTTTGTTTTGTGGTACTAAGAATTGAATCCAGGGGTGCTCTACTTCCAAGCTGCACCCCCAGTCCTATTTTATTTTTTATTTGGAAACTAGGTCTTGCTAAATTGCCGAGACTGGCCTCTAACCCGTGATCCTCCTGTCTGAGCCTCCCGAGTACTGGGATTACAAGCGTGGGCCACCATGCCTGGCTCTCCTATTTCTTTTTGTTTGCTTGTAGTACTGAGAATTGAATCCCAGGGTGCTACACCTCAGAGCTGCGCCCCCAGTCCTCTTTTATTTTTTATTTGGAAACAAGTTCTCGCCAAATTGCTAAGGCTGGCCTCCAACCCAAGAGCCTCCTGTCTCAGCCTCCCAAGTACTAGGGTTACAGGCTTGGGCCACAGTGTTCAGCTCATACTCATATTTCTCTAGTGCTTCCCCCATCGGTCCATCCATGTGGACAGAAGAATCATGAACACTCGGTGTTTAGCTCTCAACCCATTATTATTATTATTATTATTATTATTATTATTATTATTATTATTATTTTGCAGTACTGGGGATTGAACTCAGGGGCATTCTACCTCTTACACTCCCAGTCCTATTTTTTATTCTTTATTTTGAAACAAGGTCTCACTAAGTTGCGGAGGGCCTCACTAAGTAGCTGAGGCTGGCCTCAAACCCAGATCCTCCCATCTCAGCCTCCCAAGTACAGGGATTACAAGCCTGCGCCACCACGCCCGGCTTCTCAGCCCATTATTGCTAAGCAACAACTGCACAGCCCGGTCCCAGCAGCCAACCTGGAAGCTGTGGCAGGTGATCTCACGCAGGCCCTGCAGCCGGTAGCAAAGCCCGAGGAAGCAGTCGAGGACTCGCGCCGGCACGTGGCTCAAATACTCTGTGGAGTTTTCCATGTAGCGAACCAGGCTCGCCAGCGGCAGCAGGCTGAACCAGGAGCGGAAGAGGTGCGCGTCCACCAGCAGCAGGTGTTTCTTCTTCTCCATCACCTGAAGCATCTGGCTCCTGAGGGAACAAACCCGGGACGCAGGTGAGGCGGCATCCAGGCGTCGGGACCCGCCCGGCTGAGACAACATTAAAAGATGCAAAAGAGGCCTCCTGGGAGGAGTTGCGGGTGCAGACCACCGAACAATGAGCAAGGGCAACCCTGGGTTCAATCCCCAGTACCACAAAAAAAAAAAAAAAAAAAAAAAAATTGGGATCATTTAGAAGTACACTGTTAAATTTCCAAATATTTAAGGCTTTTTTTTTTTCTTTTTTTTTTTTTGCAGTACTGGGGATTGAACTCAGCGGTGTTCTACCTTCAAGCTAGACCCCCAGCCCTATTTTTTATTCTTTATTTTGAAACCAGGTCTCACTAAGTTGCGGAGTGCCTCACTAGGTAGCTGAGGCTGGCTGTGAACCCGAATCCTCCAGTCTCAGCCTCCCAAATGCTACGATTACAAGGGTGGGACACCACGCCCGCCCGGCTGGTTTTTTTTTTCTTTCTTTCTTTCTTTTTTTTTTTTTTTTTTTGGTGGCACTGGAGATGGGACCCAGGGGCCTTCTACCTCCAAGTTATACCCCCAAACCGATTTTATTTCTTATTTGGATACAAGATATTGCTAAGTTACTGAAAGCCTCGCTAAGATGCTGAGGCTGGCCTCAAACCTGCGATCCTCCCATCTCAGCCTCCCCAAGTCCTGGGATCACAGGCGTGCGCTGTTCTTTTAAGCATATATGCAGCGAACCTTCTTACGTTTGGACAGAAGCTGGGAAAATGTGCTTCACAGCATGAACCACGAGTATCATGGGCTTGTTATCATTTTTGCATTTTCCTTTATAGCTTTCCTATGTCTTCAAGCATTAGGAGAAGCCTATTATTTCTCTCGGTGGCGACAGGGATGAGCAAAGTGGGGTGCACCCAGCTCTGGAAAGCGCATCTGAAGATCTGTTACTCTAGGGTGTGGCTGGGTGGCAAAAGCACTTGTCTGGCCGGGCATGGTGGCGCGCGCTTGTAATCCCAGCATTCGGGAGGCTGAGACAGGGGATTCGGGTTCTCGGCCAGCCTCAGCTACCTAGTGAGGCACTCCGCAACTTAGTGAGACTCGGTTTCAAAATAAAGAATAAAAACTAGGGCTGGAGGTGTAGCTCGGAGGTAGAATGCCCCTGAGTTCAATCCCCAGTACCGCAAAAAAAAAAAAAAAAGCACTTGTCTGGCTGGCGCAACACCATGAGAAAAATAAAAAGTTAAAGAACCATCATTCCAAAATGGCGCTTACACCAACGCAGCGTTACAACTTACTCCTCTTGTGGTCTTTCCCGAGACTGGGAGAAGGAGAGCCCCTCGAGGGCGGCCCAGGTGTCCTCGGGCTGGCTGGCACAGTCCTTCCTGGGAGGGGGCAGCTGCATGCAGTAGTGCAGGACCGGCAGGACGGCCACCCAACGGCTGACCTTCAGGTCGATACACATTTGGCAGAGGTTCACCAAGTACTCCCGCCACCTACGAGGGAACCGAGAGCCCGCGGTGAGCTGAGGGTGCCGGCTCAGACTCGCCCCTAACTCTGCAGCCCCAGAAGGGGAGGGAACACCACTGCACGGAGCAGGATGGAGGTGCACAGATCCCGCTGAGGAATCCCCACCGCACCCTGGGGCTTGAACCCAGGAGGCTGGCAACAGTGGATCTAAACACAGAAGAAAGTCGGGCGTGGTGGCTCACGCTTGTAATCCCAGCATTCTGGAGGCTGAGACCGGAGGATCCGGGTTCTCGGCCAGCCTCAGCTACCAAGTGAGGCACTCTGCAACTTAGTGAGACCCTGTTTCAAAATAAAGAATAAAAAACAGGGCTGGCGGTATAGCTCAGAGGTAGAATGCCCCTGAGTTCAATCCCCAGTACTGCAAAAAAAAAAACACAGAAGCATCCATTCATTTACTTATTTATTTTTGGTGCTGGGAACTGAACCCAAGGGCATTCCACCCCCTGAGCTACACCCCCAGCTCTATTTTATTTTTTATTTTGGAACAGGGTCTCCCCAAGTCGTTGAGGCTGGCCTCAAACTTGGAATCCTCCTATCTCAGCCTGCGAAGTACTAGGATTACAGGCATGTTCCACCATGCCCACCGTAAAACACCTGTGTAAATGTAAAGGTTGAGTCTACCAAGGAGGCGTGCTGTAGGTCCCACAAATGCTTCTTCCATCTTTTCAAACACTTGGCGCCAACTCTGGGCATTATTTCCTTGCTGCTGTCCCCCTCCCCTCTCCTGTGCAAGGATCACTGGGTCTTTAAAATATATGGAATCAATAGGCCAGCATCTGTTAAGAACCGAACCTTTCAGGAAAGTCTGCGTGATGTTATTCTCAAGGTCAAAGCACAGCCAGCCCCAGCCGAAGAAAATACCATGGAAACGGTTCCTCAGAGCTCAGCAGGTCGCCCCTCCCATGAAGGGCCTGCCCTGTCCCCAAGGAATCTTAGGGGACCGGACCAGCCTAGCGGAGAGAGAGTGCTTCCTTTTGTTTTGTTTTGTTTTTGCGGTACTGGGGAAGGAACCCAAAGGGCATTCAACCTCTGAGCTCCACCCCCAGCCCTATTTTTTTTTTTTATTCTTTATTTTGATACAGGGTCTCACTAAGTGGCAGAGGGCCTCACTAAGTAGCTGAGGCTGACTATAAACCCAAGATCCTCCTGTCTCAGCCTCCCAAGTACTGGAATGACAAGTTTGCGTCACCACACTTGTCATATCCCTCCATGAGCCTTTTTAAAAGCAAGAGCACTCAAGAGAACACAGAAGCTGGGCGTGGTGGCGCACGCTTGTAATCCCAGCATTTGGGAGGCTGAGACCGGAGGATCCGGGTTCGAGGCCAGCCTCAGCTACCTAGTGAGGCCCTCCACAACTTAATGAGACTCGGTTTCAAAATAAAGAATAAAAAATAGGGCTGGGGGTATAGCTCGGAGGCAGAACGCCTCTGAGTTCAATCCCCAGTACCACAAAAAATAAATAAATAAATAAATAAACATAAAAATAAAAGCAAGAGCACTCAAGAGAACACAGAAGCCGGGCGTGGTGGCACACGCTTGTAATCCCGGCATTTGCGAGTCTGAGACAGGAGAATCCGGGTTCGCGGCCAGCCTCAGCTACCTAGTGAGGCACTCCGCAACTTAGCGAGACTCGGTTTCAAAATAAAGACTAAAAAAATAGGGCTGGGGGTGTAGCTCGGAGGTAGAATGCCCCTGAGTTCATTCCCCAGTACCACAAAAAAAAAAAAAAAAAAAAAAAAAAAAGAGAACACAGAAGATAAGAACATTCACAACAACCTGTGAGCTAGGACAAGACCGGAGGCCTGAACACTGAACAGCAGAACCTGGAGTGGCAGAATCATGAGTGATTTTTACTTTTCTGCCTTGTTCTCTCTCAGGCGTTCTACAACAAGCAGTTATCGTTGTAAGCAGATAAAAATAACAAATAATAAATAGACGAATGAATAAATAGCTGTGCAACCTTTGACAATAACACAGAACTACCTCTCAGCTGTGCCCAGGATATGGCTGAGGTCGCTGTGCAGGGCCTCCGGGGTGCTGGCACTGGGGCCCAGGAGGTCACAGAGCAAGCCAAGGTCACTCGGAGACGAGCGGAGGCCAATGTTGTGGGCTATGAACAGGAGGACCAGGCCCATGCGCACGGGGCTCCTCACTGGGTACTCGTCAGGCAGGGAGTCCCCGCTCTTGCCTTTCAGAAAGGGCTGTATCTTCTTCTGCAAATGTTCCCACAGGTGTTTCTTCACCTGGTCCAGGAGAAAAAGAAGGTGAGCCAGGGACAGCAGGCCTCCGATGCTGGACACCCCCACCTGCCCGCCTCCCCTCTGCCCAGCAAGCCCAGGCCTTCAGGAGCAGAAGCAGACCCGTGCTCAGTCCCCAGCCCTGCAAGGGAGAGCTCAATGTCAAACTCAGAGACAGCTCCAAAAGCCAGGCAAAGTGGCTCATGCCTGTAATCCCGGCACCTGAGAAGCTGAGACAGGAGGATTGCAGGTTTGAGGCCAGCCTCAGCAACTTACTGAGGCCTTCTGCAACTTGTTGAGACATTGTTTCAAAAGTAAAAAGTAGCCAAGCATGGTAACACAGGCTTGTAATCCCAGTACTTGGGAGGCTAAGACCTGAGGATCTGGGTTCATGGCCAGCCTCAACTACTTAGTGAGGCCCTCCAAAACTTAGTGAGACTCTGTTTCAAAATAAAGAATAAAAAATAGGACTAGGGGTGTAGCTTGGAGGTAGAATGCCCCTGGGTTCCATCCCCAGTACCGCAAAAAATAAATAAATAAGCCGGGCGTGGTGGCGCATGCTTGTAATCCCAGCATTCGGGAGGCTGAAACCGGAGGATCCGGGTTCACTGCCAGCCTCAGCTACCTAGTGAGGCACTCCGCAACTTAGAGAGACTCGGTTTCAAAATTACGAATAAAAAATAGGGCTGGGGGTGTAGCTTGGAGGTAGAATGCCCCTGAGTTCATTCCCCAGTACTGCAAAAAAATAATAATAATAATAAATAAATAAATAAATAGTAAAACAGGGCTGGAGGTGTAGCTCAGAAGTAGAATGACCCTAGGTTCAACCCCTAGTACACACACACACACACACACACACACACACACACACACACACACACAAAATTTAGCTGGGCGTGGTGGCACACGCTT
>PVLC010009091.1:34814-55304 GCA_004027655.1 Graphiurus murinus | reverse complement strand
CTTCCTTCCTTCCTTCCTTTCTTCCTTCCTTCCTCCCTCCCTCCCTCCCTCCCTCCCTCTCTCTCTTTCTTTCTTTCTTGGTTCTGGAAGTTGAACCTAGGGGCATTCTACCTCCCAGCGACACCCTCAACCCTTTTTCATTTTTTGTTTTGAAATAAGGTCTTGCTAGATTACTAAGAGTCTTGCTACATTGCTGAGGCTGTCCTCCAACCTTCAATCCTCCTGACTCAGCCTCCCAACTACTGGGATTATAGGGCTGCATCACCATACCCAGCTAACAAATACTCTTATTTCTATGGAGAAGACAGGAAGTCACCCGGGTCATGTGACAGGGAGACAAGGGAGCCAGGGCTGGGGGTGTTGGCCCTTTCCCTCCAGGCCCTGGACTCTTATGGCTGGATATGCCCACACTCCAGCCTTGGGCCTCCGGCTGCCTCATCTGCTGGGGCGGCCCCCATCCTCCTGATCTTGGTTTTATTTTGTGAGTGTCCTGTTCATTCTGCTCAGTTGAGTAGGGCAGTGCAGTCTGCATTCTCACCACACTGGACACACGTAAAACTTAGAGGAAGAAAGAAGGGTTTGCTTTATGGGTCTGGAGGTTTCAGTCACGTGTGTGGCTTACTTACTTGCTACAGGTCCTTAGAGCAGGATGGCAAGAAGCAGAGAGAGCCGAGGGAGGGTGCTCGGGGTATATAGAGCCCCCAAGGCCATGCCCCAGGACCGCTGCTCCAGCTACACCTATGTAACCATCCAGTGAATCCACTCAGATCATCAACCAATCGGTGGACTTACCCACTCACGAGATTAGAACACTCATGACTCGACTATTTCACCTCTGAACATTTTGCATTCCCAATACACAGCTCTTCCAGGGAACGCTCTACATCCAAACCATAACAGAGTTATTATTTTTCGATCCTCTTGAAAATTTTCCTCAGGGATGCACAGTAATGTGTATTTCTGTCTTCTCAGAGGCGTGTGTATTTTAGGACCCCTCTCACATTTAGCCTGGTCCTCTGGAGCTACCTGTAGGCGCCACGACTCCCTGACCATGGTTGCCTCCTAACTCAGAATGTTTAGCTCAGATGCAACAGCTAAACAACCCCACAGCACGAGCACGCACAAGGTGGTAATCTACCCGTGGCTATTTTTTCAAGTTTCGAAAATAATTTTTGGACAGATGGCTCATTAAAATGTAGTAGAAAACATCAAAAGTGTTATAGACACATAATGAAATATATGGACAACGCTTAGTTTCATGCTTAAAAAGATTCCTTTGTTCCAAATAGGGAGAAAGGTAGGAGGCTTTGTTCCAAAGCAAAGAGGAGGGGGACGATCTCCTAAGTGTGTTCATCCTAACACAGATGTTGACTCATCCACCTATTTCAATTCTTATACTACATGATCTATTAAACAGTGATCATTGTAAACTCTTACTTTCATTTCCGTGTATTAATTACACTACAGTATAGTCTTTAAGTCATGTGCAGACATACCTTTTGGTCTATTTCTTTGAAATCTATTCTATATTTTTTAACCTTACAGAGATATTCCCCAACAAAGTCAAGTAAATATTCACCTGTTTTCTTCTTTGTTGTTTTCACATTTTTACAGTAACAATTTAATCATCCTTAATTAGTTTTGTGTATTTGGGAAATAAACCTTAAAGTAACTTTTCTCCCCAAGTGGCCACTTTCCCCACGATGTCATTAAATGATCTACCCGCTAGTGCTCGGTGTTCAGCACTTTTCCTATTGTTTTAAGCCCGTCCATGTTTACTTTGGTTCCTGGTTGAGTTCTTCCCTTCGGTGACTGACGTGCGTATTTTTGTTCTCCTACAGTGCTGCCTTCATCAGTGAGCCTTTAGAGCAGGCATTATGTCTGAAAGAGCAGATGTTGTTCTTATTCTTTTTGTTCTTTGGGGGGTTGGTTGTAACATTTGCTTATTTTCTTAAGTCATAAGTAATAACTGGATTTTGACTCTAGACCTTCTAAGGTCGAAAGTAACATAACATCTTTAGAGTATGCGTGCTCCCTTTTTGGCTTTCCATCCTCCCTCAGGCCAGTACCTCACCCGGCAAGGCCAAGTGTGTTTTCATGACAGTGAACCCAAATGGAGAGTACGTGTGGTTGGGAGGAGCTTTCAGGCCCCTCTGAAAACTCATCCACCAAAGCAAAGCTCATTTTCCCTACTTGTAAGATGAGCCCTGAATTAAAATATATTACTGTCATAGATGATAAGAGGCATACAAATGTTCACACCCTCTCCCTAGCAAGCTCACATGTGGGGATTTTCCCAAAGCATAGAATGAAACTTTAGGTAGAGAGATTTATTGAAGCAAAAGGTTCACCTATGGGGAAGGATTCTATACATTAAGGTGAGTCCACATAATGGAATACTGTATGGAAATCTAAAATACTTTGAGGATTGCAAAAGTGTTGGAAGATATTTTAATAGGTTATGATTTAAAAGCTGGGAAAGGGCTTAAGATACTTCTTTAAGATAAGGAACATTTTTTTTTTTGTATTGGGGATTGAACCCAGGGGCATTCTACCTCTGAGCTATACCCCCAGACCTGTTTTTTATTCTTTATTTTGAAACAGGGACTCACTCAGTTGTGGAGTGCCTCACTAGGGAGCTGAGGCTGGCCACAAACCTATGATCCTCCTGTCTCAGCCTCCCAAGTACTGAGATGACAAGTGTGTGCCACCACGCCCGGCAATAAGGCACATTTTTAAGAAGCTGTGTTTATAGGACACACCTTCCTTCTAAGCTCCTCCTCCCAGTCCTTCCTCCGTTCCTCCTTTTTCTACTGCTCACTGGCCACCAGTCACAGTCGCCTGCCTGCAAGGGCCAGGTGTGGTGACCTGGGCCTGGGAGCTGGCTGCCCCGCCTGCACTGCTGCACGCAGCCAAGTTCCCTCGTGAGCTCCAGACCTTCCTCCATGTCCTTCCAGTGAGGACTTCCCCCTGGCTGCTCTAGCTAAAACGGCCCCCCTGCCTGGCCTTCCCATCCCACTCTCCTCCATTGTCATGTAGCTTTGTATCTAATAATTGGGGGAGGGGGGGTGTACCAGGGATTGAACCCAAGGTGCTCTACTGCTGAGATACATACCCAGCCTTTTTATTTATTTTTTAAAGTTTGAAACAGGGTCTGACAAAGTGAGAGAGACTGGCCTTGAATTTGTGATCCTCCTGTCTCAGCCTCCCAAGTATTGCTTATTTTTCATCCTTAGTCTCCTCCTACTAAAGTGAAACCTGGCCAGAGATTTTTTTTTTTGTCTGTTTCATTTAGACTTTTATACCCAGACCATGTGTAAGGGAACCTGGGCATGTAGATAAGCCATGAAATGAAAGGACAGCTACAAAAGTTGGCAATAAAAGAGAGGGCTTTGGGGCATTATATTATTAACTTGGTTTTATTTGGGCTACATCTGCTTGTTAATAATTATGAAGCCAGGTGTGGTGGCACACGCTTGTAATCTCAGTACTTGGGAAGCTGAGACAGGAGGATTGCAAGTTTGTGGCCAGCCTCAGCTATTTAGTGAGGCTTTCTGCAACTTAGTGAGACCCTGTTTCAAAATAAAGAATAAAAAAAAATAGTGTTGGGGGTGTAGCTCAGAGGTAGAATGCTCTTGGGTTCAATCCCCGGTTCCTCAAAAAAAAAAAAAAAAAATTATGAAAAGAGCTGTCTTTCTAGAAGCAAATCTGCCCACCTGTCCTTACTGAATGCCAATAGATAAATAGAACATTGAGGGTCAGGGCTGACTAACAAGGGGTACGTGCTGGCAATTTGTGGGATGCAGTCCTGGGAAAGTCAGCAGGGCTGCTTCCCTGTATGAGGTCGAGGGGTGGGGAGAGGTGTGAGGCTTGGATGGCGGGGAGGCAGCAGGGGGTCTCCAGCCCCTCACTCGGCTGGAGACGGGGGAGCTCTGGTTTGTGGGGAGTCCAGTTCCCTTCCTGGTATATGACTGCTCGAGTGAGTTCATAGTCATGTACCCCAATGTCTGAAGGCCTTGTGCTGATGAGAGGAGGGGAGGGGACGTCAGGTGGGGCTCTGTGTCCTATGTCCTCCTGCTCACGTATGTCAAGTGGGTTTCAGACTCAAGCTGGCCACCTCTGTCCCTCTGTGTGCCCCACACTGACCAGTTCCTTCCGATCTGGCCCATCAGATCATCAGTGACACGTGATCTAGAGGTAAAAATAACACCATCTATCTATCTATCTATCTATCTATCTATCTATCTATCTATCATCTGTCTATTGCTTCCCTCCTAGCTTTTCAAAGTGCATTTATATTTCTTAAGAGCAAAGATTTGTCTTCAGTACTCAGTCTCAAACAATACAGAGATACTTCCATAAGCTCCAATCAGAAAACATCTATTTTTACTGAAGAAGAAAAAAGTCTTCTCAGCTGACAGAAGAGCCATCTAAAAGGCTGGGTAATCAGCTGTGGAGAAAAAAAGCATATTCAAAACATGAAAAAAAAAAAAAAAGGCGTTTTTAAAGCAAATCAAGACAGATATTTTTTAAAGCTGGATGAAAAAAATCAGAAGGCTCTTCGGCTTGTTTTAAGCAGCCAATGATTCTGTAGTTTTATAAGAAAGGAATCCAGGTCTGTGGAGACACAACGAAGTGTAATCCAACCGCTGGGCTCCAACCTTCAGGCCTCGAGGCCGGTCAGCTCCCAGGAGCAGGTCTAGAAGGAGGAGAGATGCTAATTTCAACAGCCACATCAAGCTTAACTACGTTCTGGACACTACGTGCTGCGGATCAAATACAACATCTAGAAAAACTGAAAAGGTGCTGTCCTTCCAGGCAGGCATCGTGCTTGTCCAGCTCCAGCAGTAATTCTCTTATCCAAGATGCCCCTGGGAACCAGAAGACCTGGAGACCCATTAAACCCAGCTCAGCCACGGGTTGGGCGCCCAGAGCTCCGCCCAGCGGGCAGGTGGCTCCCACCCACCGGAAGTGGCCTCGTTGGGTGTGGCCTGGGCAGTGGGCGGCTTGTGATTGGCTGAAGCTCGGCCGCCGCGATTGGCCGAGACTCAGCTGTTTGTTGAGTGCGCTCTTAGTTGGGCCGCCGTGATTGGCTGAGACTCAGCTGTTTGTTGATTGCGCTCTTAGTTGGGCCGCCGTGATTGGCCGAGACTCAGCTGTTTGTTGATTGCGCTCTTAGTTGGGCTGTGGTTTACCAGGCAGTTGAGGCTGCAGCTTTAGGCCAAGTGCGGCTTAACATCAGAAGTCTGTGTAGGTCCCTCCAAGGAGAGGCTGGCCTCGTCTCTCAGTAGGGAGGCCTAGCTCAGGTACTTCCAGTGGGCGGAAACTCAGCCCATAAATGCAGGTATCCAAGAACTGTCAACGGGTTTCCTGCACATCAGATTAGTTCTGAGCAGTCCCATCGTCCCACACTCCTGAGGACCCTCACTCAGGAGGTGTCCCTGCGCAACTGTGCGGTGACTGTAGGTGGCAGGGCCTGCAGTGGCCACTCACTGCCCCGTCCACCTGCTCCCTTCAGGGCCAGCTGCTTCCCAGGCCGAGAGCAGGGGCGCCTAGCGCAGGCCGGGCTGGCGGCGTGGGCATCCGAGGAGTGGTTGGGTACCCCCAGGGGAGGGCAAGCGCCTGCTGCCTAGGATCCAGGCCCACTGCTGCCCAGGGGTGAGCGTCCCCGGAGAACAGCTGCCCACCCAGCCCTCCATGGGGCCTGAGTCACAACCTCGCAGTGAGTCGTGCACGGGGGTCCCTGAGAGACTCGGTGGGAGCACGAAGGGGCTTTTCTCCAGCATCCTTAGCAAGAGACAAGCAATCTGTTAGCCACATTCTGGGGGAAAAGAAACGTTGGAAAGGAAGAAAGGCTTCTTTTTAACAAGCAGTACACCCTTGCAAGAACTCTATCTCACGTCATTCTCTAAACGCTTCAGAATTCTAGGTTAAGTCGAACTATTCTCAAGAAATAATATTACAGGCCTTTAAAAAAAAAAATGCCCTGCTGTGATTGTTCCTTTACCAGTGTTCTCATTAATATAGTCAATGTTCATTTTACAGAATTTTCATTTAAAACCAGTCTTCTACTTGGGCAAATCAAGATGCTGTAGGGTCCTAACTATGGTTTCTCTGCTCTATCTCTGACACCTAAGCCTCCACAACGCCTTCCTGTGTTTAGGAGACACGTGTTCAAGGACTAAGTGTGACACAGCCCTCTGCTCAGCCCTGCTGAGACCCTGGACATGCAGGAGAGACCCTGTCCCCCAGAAGCATCGTTTTTGCTTAGAGGACTGATGGGCTCAGTAAAAGGGGTAGAAAGTCCTGGAACAGTCCTTGTGTCGTGCTCAGGATTGAATCCCCCGCCTCGAGCATGCTAGAAGGCATTCTACCATGGAGCTACACCCCCGGCCCCTGGAAACTTCTTGTAACCTTTATTTTCCCCAGGAAATCAAGGGGTTGCCTTCACCTACATGTGCAAACACACACACACACACACACACACACACACACACACACACACACACACACGACGTGTACCTAATTTTGCCGACTCCTGGAGTTTCCGCAGTGATGACTCTGCTGTCAGTTTCTGAGCCCCGAGTGTGCGTTCAGCCCCCACTGGCTGCTCTGTGGACGGCACAATGGCTTGTCCTCTGGGACTTCAATACATTACTTTATGTTAATAAAAATAAACGAGGCCCACAGAGGAGTACCGGTGTCAGGCGGGAATATCGAACAAACCTGAAGGAGGAAAGTGAGATTGAGAGAGACAGACAGCAGAGATATCGGGAGGGATCACAGTAAATACTGGGTCGCCGAGTTTATTTCGAGTGCAGTTTCTATACAATTCTAAGGTCAATCATTATACAGTACATCAAGAATCATGTGCTTCTTTTCTTGAACCTTGATCTCAGCAAAGTCCTGGAGCTCTAATCCTTCAACTTCCAAATTAGCAAAAGCATACCTATCTAAATTGTCACATGCCTCTTACTTCCTGTAACCCTCCCTAAGTCATTGCCAGAGTACAGGTGACCACCCTATGCTATTGTAAAATCTCCAGCGACCACCCTATGCTATTTTAAGATCACCAGTGACCACCCTAAGCTATTGTAAGAGCTCCTTAGAGCACGAGCCCACACCCTAAGACAGATTACACAGCTGCAAGGACAAGAGGTCATTAGGAACAGAAAAGAGCTAACTTTCTCAAAGACTAGCTTCCCACAGAGGAGTGACAGCGCCACCCACCTGTCGCTGGTGTGGGGCACAGCCTGGGCACCATCCAGCCCCTGATCAGGTGAGGCCCACCGTTTGGCTCAGATGGCTCTTTCCCAGAGCCTTGCAGACTTCCCACCTGGCAGGGTCTCCCTGGTCCTGCCTGCACACCTGATTCTGGCATATCTGACCTTCCACACCTGGGCCCAGTCCGCCTCTCTTCAGAGCAAACGGGACAAAGGCAAATGAACCCCGTGGGTTGTGGTGGGTGGTCTAGTTTGCTTGCTTACTGTTCTAAGATTACCTCTCCATTGTTTTTGCTTCGTGAAGTTCTTTTCATATCTCAGGAAACTGATGCAGAAACAGTTATGCCCATCATTTTTCTATTCTAGTCATTCTTGAATATAAACACTTCATGGGAGAAAAGAAAAAAAATGCTTTCCTGAAAGACTGTGTGTCAAGGCTGGCTGATCTGTTCTGTGCTGATACTTCCCTGTCAAGGTAAGCAAGCAGCAATCCTTTTCTTCTTAAAGAACCAGATGTAGGAATTAAAGTCAAGAGCGTGCAAAACAAAACAAAACGAAAACTAGCTCAAACCATAATGTGCCGTACATTTTAAAAAGCTAGAGGAAAGGATTTGGGAAGTTTTCATCATAAAGAAATGATCAAAGTTTTAGAGAATAAATACATTTAATCTGATTTAAACATTAGACATTGTATACATGTATTGAAACACAACACAGAGGCTCGTTAGTGTGTATAATTTTTTGCATTTTTATGACTCAGTGGAAAAATAAAAATCACACACACACACACACACACACACACACACACACACACACCCTACTAGCTAGCTCTGCAAGCAGAAGCAGCGGTGCGGGGCTTCTGGGAGCTCTGCTCGGATCTATCCTTGCAGCTAGGAATTCACTTTTCTCGTTGGAGCTCCTCCAGAACCCCAGATCCTTTGTGGACTCATGGCGTGCCACACTCCAAAGGTCTCCTTCCCTCCTGTAAAAGGAATTCCACGCCACTGCTGCTCTGCCCTGTGTGCTCGTGGCAGTGCTCGCCAGGTGCCGTCGCCGGGAGCAGGTCCTTGACCTCAAGGATTATCTGGCAGATTCCTATGAATACCGGGCTTTTAGTGATTACTTATGTTCTGAGAAAGTGGCTACTGTGCTTTTGAGAATTTACCAAGTCCCATTTTTGCATATATTTAATTTTCTTCTACAAGTACCAACCACCATGAGAAGTTGTTCCAGTTTCCTCCCAAGCCTAGTCAGTACCCAGCAGTCTTGATGATGTATTTGTTTCTTGCCCTCTTTCATTTGTAACTCGATAACTGATGACTTCCTTCCTTCCCCTCCCTCCCTCCCTCCCTCTCTCTCTCTCTCTCTCTCTCTCTCTCTCTCTCTTTCTTTCACACTGGGAATTGAACCCAGAGGCATTCTACCTCTGAGTTATACCCCCAGCCTCCCAGCCTTTTTTATTTATTTTGAAACAAGGTCTTGCTAAGTTGCTGAGGCTGGCCTCAAACCTATGATCCTCCTCTCTCAGCCTCCCAAGTCTACTGGGATTATAGGTATGTACCACCAGGCCCGGCAATTGTTTCTTTTTAAATGAAAACTCTTGACCATGGGTGAAAGGTAGCAGGCACTGGTAAGCAACCGTGTGTCACTGCTCTGGGCTGGTTCATGAGACCTTTCACTTCTCACAGCTAGTTGCTCCATCTTTAAGGTCTCCATAAATACCACACTTAAAAAAAAAAGATATTTCCATGTTTGAGTCATAGCTATCAGTATACATACATGCTTTTATTGTCAAAGTAACTTGAGTTTGTTCAATCGAGACCACTATTATTATTTATTTTTTGGTACTGGGGATTGAACCCAAGGGCATTCTATCTTCTAGCTACACCCAGCCCCGTTTTTTTATTTTTCATTTTGAAACAGGATCTCCCTAAGTTGCTCAAGGTCAATTGCTAATGCTGGTCTTGAAATTGTGATCCTCCTATCTCAGCCTCCCAAGTGCTGGGTTTACAAGCATGCACCACTATGCCCAGCTAGAGAACATTTTTTTTTTTTTTTTTTTTTGGTACTAGGATTTGAACTCAGAGGCATTCTATCTCCAAGCTGGAACAACTTCTCATGGGGGTTGGTACTTGTAGAAGAAAATTAAATATATGCAAAAATGGGACTTGGTAAATTCTCAAAACCACAGTAGCCACTTTCTCAGAACATAAGTAATCACTAACCCCAACCCTTTTTATTTTTAATTTTGAAACAGAGTCTTGCTAAGTTGCTGAGGCTGGCCTCAAACCTATGATCCTCCTGTCTCAGCCTCCTAAGGTCTGGGATTACAGGTGTTTGCCACCATACCCAGCTTAGAGAACACATTTTTTGAAAACATCTAGAAATATATTTTGCTTTGCAAACTTCTTGAAGGCCATGTTTGCTTACACAGATTCCAATAGAAGTGCTTGCAAGTATGGTGCTGACACTGCTCGGCGAGCCTTAGGATACAGCACAGGCCGCATCTTCCAAACGATGGTCCATTCACGTTGCATTAGTTGCACTGCTATATGATTAGGCTTATGAATGCTGAAATAAATTCTAGAGCAAACATGTTTGGCTTGAAGCTAAATTAGATAAATCCCTGGGAATTACTTAATTGACAGTTACTGCTTACTGTGTCGCATTAGAAGAGTACAGCTTCTGTCTTTCCCTCCGAGCAGGACCAGCAGGTTAGTAGGGCTCCCACCCACCCTACAGGCTGGTAAACACGCTGTAACATTTTTTTTACGAGTTCATGTTCACTTCTGGAAAATATACTTGGGCAAGTAAGGTGGGAACTGAAGACTGAAGAGGGAGACGGCTGCCCGCGGCTTGCCTTCCTTTTGTATGGTGTGCATTCTTCCTTAAGTAGGACACGAACACCTGGAACCAGTAGGCATTTAAGCATTTGCCCGGAGCGCTGGTGCCCCGGGTGGGCAACTTCCTGCCTATAGAACACTCAGGGGCCGGGGATGTGGGCAAACTGGGTCACCACGACTTTTCTTACCAGGGAGACGAAAATATTCGTTGAAGACGGCAAGCTCTTTCTTTAAAACCTTTTCCTAGCTTATAATTTGCCTTTCATAATAAAGAAAGGCTGTTTACTCTGCGCTCAGCCTTTTTTTTTTTCTTCCTTGTGAATAATTTCTTTAGAAAAAATAAAATAAAAAGCTGCCGTTGTGTCCCGGTGCGGCAAGTCCGTTGTGTTGGAAATGGGGCGTCCGCCGCATCCTGTTGAGGGCTGTCTGGACCCCAGATGCCTTTTGTGTCTTTCTGGGCCTAACTGCAGACGGCTGGGAGATGACATGGTTTCTGTAAGGCTCCACAAGCTGCTTAGAAGGGTGACAGTGGCGGCTCAGACGCCGCCCCTGTGTGAGGCTGACCCCGCAGAGGGCTGAGGCCGGGGCGGGGGCTCAATGTGCCAGCTGGATTCTGGAGCTCTAGTTCCAGGTCATTGTAGAATCACAACACTGTCTGATTTATTGTTATAGCCTCTCCTCATCCTCCCGTGGGTGTGTCACCGCTCAGGGACTGCTCTGAAGTGTCACAGAGGGAGTAGTCTAGTCTCACCGTGGAGGCCCGGAGTCCAGGGCGCTGCCTTGAGGCCCGGGCGGGGTCCCTCTCAGCTTCTGGTTGAGTTCTCTGTTCGCTGGCCTGTGCAGCAGAATTCCCTCTTCACGCGGCTCCCGCCTGTGTGTGGGTCTGCGTCCCAAGTCCCCTTTTGGTAAGGACACCAGGCACACCGGGCTAGGGATCCACTGGCTCAGCGTCTTGGCTAATCAGAGCTGTGCAGGCCGATTCCAAGCCAGGCGCTCGGAGGGGCTGGGGCCAGGGCACAGAGTTTATGGGTGACAGTGAGCCACGCGCCTCCTGCTCAGATGAATCTGGTTTTGAGGTTTCTGGAGAATTCTGTGACACCTCAGAGAGTGGAAATAGTGGGGCAGGTGGCCAGTCCACTGGAAACCAGGAATCCTTTTGTTTTATCAACTCCCGACCTGCGCAGTGGAACAGTCCTGGATAAAAGGAATGTAAAAGTGTCTGTCCATGTCAGCATGGCGGTCAAGGGGTCTCACCATCTCAGGCACAAGAACCAGATGGACACAGGGACGGAACCTCAGCCAGCCATTGTGCAGGTCAAGAGGAGAGGCATGGAGAAAGAGCGACCACCCTGTGACCAGGGACCCTAGACCTGCCTGCTCAGCTCACTCCGCACCTCTTGGGACGTGGAGGACACCTATGCAAAAGCAGATGGCTGTCACTGTCCCCAACCTGGGTGGCATTTGCAGAGATGCAGTGTGCCTGCTGGATGGGCCCGGGAAGGGACTTGGGAACAGGCTGCCCAGGTCCCAAAGAATAAATACAAGAGAACTCTCATGGGGAAATATTGATCCAGGAACATAATGGCCCCATTTATGAAGCTTGCATTAGAAAAGATGGGCAGGCAGAGGAAAGAAGGCGGGAGTTTTCTGAAAGGAAACAATGATTCATCTGAATAGCCATGAGGCTAGGGATTCCAGTAAAGGACTACAGAAGCGAGGTGCTCAATCCAACTCAAAGAATAAAGCTAAAAAAAGAAAAAAGAAAGAAAGCTCAGTCCCAGGAAAACTGAGCCCCTCCTCCTGCAGGAACACCATCTTTAAACACTGACTTCCAAGAGGCCGGCCCGCAAGCGTCCATTTCCAAGAAGAAAGAACCTCGCAAGCGTCCTTGTGGAAAATTGGCCCGTAATGAACCAGCTCTGCAGGCTGAAAGCGACAGGAAGTGCCGCCAGAGGCCTGGGTCACAAAGTCAGGTGACGCAAGATGAGTCGGCACCCAGCTCAGTGCCACCACCGCAGGGGCCCACGCACGTGGACAGAGCTCTCCTGAGCAAACGGAACGGGAGCACTCGTGCACGGGTCCCCTCAAATGATAGGAGTGTCTCATTTCTCTCGGAAGGAAGGAAGGAAGGAAGGAAAGAAGGAAGGAAGGAAGGAGGTCCGGAGGGACAGCAGGATCCCAAGGGAGGCTGGCCACTCCCCAGGCAGAGCAGGAATCTGGAGGTCGGCGCTGGCCCCCAGCTCAGTTTCCCCATCTGCATTAGGAAGGAGCGGTGTGCGGTGATCACGGGCCGTCGCGGGTTCCAGGGGCTGAGGGAAAAGCCCCAGCTGGGCAGCCTGTTCCCGGGTCCCTTCCCGGGCCCACCCAGCAGGCCCGCACTGCATCTCTGCAGATGCCACCCAGGTTGGGGACAGTGACAGCCATCTGCTTTTGCATAGGTGTCCTCCATGTCCCAAGAGGTGCGGAGTGAGCTGAGCACGCGGGTCCAGGGTCCCTGGTCACGGGGTGGTCGCTCTTTCTCCATGCCTCTCCTCTTGACCTGCATAATGGCTGGCTGAGGTTCAGTCCCTGTGTTAATGTCACGTCTGCATAGTTTGGAAGGAGTAATGCTAATCTATGAAGGTGACTTGTAGCAATGCCTGACGCGCCCCTTAGGACGGCAGCGCTTTTATTTATTTATTTATTTGTTTGTTTATTTATTTATTTATTTATTTATTTATTTATTTTTGCAGTACTGGGGATGGAACCCAGGGGCATTCTACCTCTGAGCTACACCCCCAAGTTCTGTTTTGTATTCTTTATTTGGACTAAGTTGTGGAGAGCCTCACTAAGTAGCTGAGGCTGGCCATGAACCCGGATCCTCTGGTCTCAGCCTCCCAAGTCCTGGGATGACAAGTGTGTGCTACCACGCCCAGCTGACAACAGCTTTTCTGTGTTCGTTGACAATGGATTCCCCAGAAGCTTTCAACCGAGCGCCTCCAGGAAGCTGGGGGCCACGTGCTCCTTAGGAAACGTGGCCACTTACAAGAGGACCCCTGCAAAGTCCTTTTCCTCCTTGCTTCCTCCCTCAAAGGAAAGGACCAGTGTTTTCCTCAAGTCTGCTGGCATCAGAGCACCTGTGGAAAGTTCTAGAAATTGGAGGCTTTGCAAATGCACAATAAGGAATCCTATTTCTCCTCCTCCTTCATTGCTTGTAGGAGTTTTATGTTTTCAGTCCATCTGATTAAATATTCTCCACACTTTTCATGAGTGCTTTCCCTGGCTTTATTACAGGAAAAGAAAAAAGAAAAAACAAAAAACCTACTTCAGCTTGCTTGCCCCTGACCTGTGACCTTTACGTGGAGCCCCAGGTACCTTATTATGATTAGAACATTGGAAACCGTCACTCTGCTCTGCCAATCATGGATGTCCGGCGTGAAAATGAACGATAATGCTGTTTTTTGTTTATTTTGAGAGAAATTAATTTCCAAGGTCCTATGTGGCCTCATTTTGTAGAAAGATAAGTTAGCCCTAAGTACGGAATCCCTCCACCAACTTTAGACCCGTCCTTTCATTTTGCTGTGAAATCTGACGTATCTGGGATTAAGTTTTTTTGTTTGTTTTGCCAATGAACTATATTACTAGATTCCTTAGTGATTTTTTAAAGATGAAAAAGACAAAAGGAATTGGTGCTTTTTTGAGCCAGAAAGCCATTTTCTTAGAAGATTTTTTTTCCCTTGAAGATAAAGGCATTTGCTATAGAAATGAATACATTTCCTCCCAGATGGAAATGAAATTGCCTTAGACTTTAACACTTTCCCAAGAGAGGGCGCCCAAATCCTCGGGGACCAGCACTTAGGAGGTGACTGTATTTTTACCTGCATTATGTCTCTCATCCCCAGACAGAAATGGAGGGAGACAAAAGAGACCCCCTCTCCCAGAAGGGGATTCAGAACCAGAACCCCCCCCCCCCAGGACGCCGTCCTTCCACATCCCCCCTCCTGGGAAGCTGAGATCACCCGTGAGTGAGTCAGGTGGACACGGTCTTTCCGTCGTGCTGCGTGGGTGTAAATCCCTGGGTGTGCTCCTCCTCGGAGCTTCAGGATTTTCTCCTCTATGAAGTGGGACTGTAGTGCCCACGTTAGGTAGAAAATTGAATGAGGTAACGTGCAGGGTGCTCCTAGTATCTCTCCCCCGAGAATCCCGTCCTGTGCAACCTATAGTTTGGAGCCCCGCAGTCCTGTGTCTGCACCCCCCTTCTTTTCCCTCCAAGTGTAGCCCTGCTGCCAGTTTGGGGCCCCACAGCGGGTCCTGTCTCCCCAGGAGGGCGGGAAGGTGGCCCAGGGCTGCAGCCGGGGGCTTCTCTCCTCTGGGGTTGTCCCACAGCCTGGGCAGGGGCTGGGGTGGGATGTCGCTTCTCTGCCGCTGTATCCGCAGCAATTTCGGACACGGGATTCTCTGAGATACCCGGCAGGAGGGCCATCCCGGCATCCGGCCCCCACCCGCCCAGTGCGGCTGCCGAGGTGCCCTGGGCCTGGGGGAGCGCTGCGGTGGGGAGGGAGGGCAGGGCCCGAGCTCCCCTCCTTCCCGCTTCCCCAGCCCTCGGTTGCTATGCGGTTTCTATGGCAGCAGCACCCTCAGCCTCAACTTTCACCCTCATTGAGAGCCAATTAAGGCAAAATAGTGTGGGAGGGGGAGGGGGCCGAGGAGGCAGCGCGGGGGCAGGGACGGCTGGAGGCCCCAGCGGCAAAGCAGAGGCTGGCGCGCCAGACGCAGGACACAGGGCTGCACCCGCGCCGGCCCCTCCCGCCTCCTGCAGCCGCAGCCCGAGCCCATTGGCAGGAGAGGACCTGCCCCTGCAGCGTCGCGCTGAAAGCCCGGACCCCCCAGCGCCCAGGTCCCGCTGGGCCCGCCGCTCCTCGCCCCCCGCAGGCCTCCCACCCTGGCCCTGCCGCCGCCTGCCCGCCCAGGCTTCTGACAGCCTGTCTGGAAGCGGCTCCAGGCTGTTCACCGCTGCTCTATCTCCCTTCTTACTATCAATACTTGATCAGAGGAAAAGGAAAGTTTCTCAAAATGCCGATTGCACAGTTGCTGGAACTATGGAAGAAGATAGAGGTGGAGCCCATGGAAATTGAGGTGAGTACCCCAGCGCCCTGTGCTCCCCCAGGGGAGGGGGTATCCCCCCAAATCCCAATTCTGCAGCAAATGGACGCTTGACTTAACACAAGAGACCCGCGTTGGCTGGGTGGCTAGAGTGGATATTTAACATGTATAGATGTGTGTGTGTGTGTGTGTGTGTGTGTTGTAATACATGCACGTATATAAACACTCGGTTGGCTAGAGTGGATAGTTAACATGTATAGATGTGTGTGTGTGTGTGTGTGTGTGTGTCTGTTGTAATACATGCACATACATAAACACTCGGGTGGCTAGAGTGGATATTTAACACGTATAGATGTGTGTGTTGTAATCCATGCATGGATATAAACACTTGGTGTGTACGCAGGCACAAGACATCTGTGTAGTGGAAATACATAAATGCATAATAGAAGGGGAGACGCTTCGGTTCCGCCACCCTTCAGGGTGCCTGGCAGAGGAGTAGGCGGTCGTTCCGAAGTAGTCGGGTTTCCGAAGGAGTCTGCATCACTTTGCTTCTCCTTCAACAAGTGTCTCTCCATCTTAGACCTCCATTTGCTGTGGGGGAGCGTGGAGCCAGAGGCAAAGGCTTGGAGCTGCTGCGGAGGCAGGGGCTGGTGCCATCTTAAGAGGGTGCATGTTCAGACAGAGGTGCAGCTGGAGGGAAAGAGGAGCGAGAGGAGGAGGAGGAGGGCCAGTCACTGGCGCACCCAGCATCCCGCATCCCGGCATCCCGGCTGGCTGGAGAGCGGCAGGTGCCCGGCCTTGCTTCCCTGGGGACCCACAAACCTCCGCCCCCAGGAATTCCAGTATTATACACACCCAATAATGCCTTTTCCCGAGAAGAGCAAGTTCCCCAAAGTTATTAACATCTGCTAAATATTTAGGTATTTGCACCTAAATATGTATGGGCTGCGTCGAAAGTAACTCCAGTTCATTGCAAAATAGCTCATTTTAATGGTTTGCTAAATCTTCACCAAATCTGAGCTTTAACTTCTGCCCTGTACTCTGCATCGTACTTACAAATTCAATACTCCTTTAAATTTTATTTAAAATAACATTTTGTTTTAAATAATATGGAGATATTCATATAACATCATTTTAAATTGGATGACAGGTTCTATTTCAGAAGAGAATTAACTTGATATCTCTTTAGTATTTTGGGGGCAGCCAAGCTAAATGATGTTTGAAATGGGTCCTTGGGTTTAGCAGGGTTGCGGAGCCTGCACAGACATTTAGCCGAGTTCTCAGCTGGAACTGTCTAGATCCTCGTGAGGAGGGGGTGCTGGGCTCCACTGTTACTGACACTCTGTTTGGACATCCTTTCTCTGGGTGCTGAAAATGATGCTTTAGGAGCAACCATTCACTTCAGGGGTGCCTGCTCAAGTCTATTTTGTTTTTCTTTTGAGACATTCTATTTTTGTTTTTCTAAAAATGGAATTAATGAGTGAACGAATGATTAAGGCAGACATTCTCCTTTTATTTTTCATGGCTTCCGGACAGCCCATAACTACATTGTTTTTGTTGTTGTTGTTGCTGTTCTTGGTTTTTGGTACTGAGGATTAAACCCATTGGTCTTCTGCCTTTGAGCTACACCCCCAGCCTTATTACATTTTTTTTCTTTCTTGTGAAACAAGGTCTTGCTAAATTGTGGAGGGTCTCACTAAGTTGCCTCACTAGGTTGGCCTTGAACCTGTGATCCTCCTGTCTTAGTCTCCCAAGTCCTGGGATGACAGGTGTGCACACCATATTGGGCCCATAACTGCATTGTTTGTGTGAGGGGCTCAGCTGTACAGTGGAGGACCAGGCTGGGCTGGGCGGGGGTGAGTGGTGAAGGGGCGTTGCAGAATCCCCGCGGGGACTCTGGGCTGGACATTGTCACCGGGCACAAAAGCCCCCAGGAGCAGCTTGTGTGCTGAATATGTCTAAGGTTCATAGAAATGGACCAGCCACGAATAGATTCATATTGTTATAAAAGTGTGTCACGACCCTGGACAGCACCAGCACATTCAAAGACCAGGCAGAGCTGAGGAGCCGGGCGTTGCCCTGCGGCCCGAGGGAGCCAGCAGACAGTGAAAGTTTTTGTGACTGATCTGTACCCAACACCGCGTAGGAAACGCGCACGAATTGACCTCTGAAGCAAAAGAACTTTCCCTCAGGCTTCCCGGGAGAGTTTTTCAGACTAGCACACCCCGTGGAGTGTGCACATGTAAGGTGACATAGTAAATTCCTAGTTACTGGGAACCCAGGAAAACCAGAGCCTTTCCACAGGGCTAAAGTGGAAACGTTGATTCTAAGTACTTTGAGTTCCTGCGGAGACTTCCAAATCCCCCTAGATGTGAAATCCATGCGCTCTGGAACTGAGACCAGCTTTCCTCATGTTATACATTCTGTGGTGCTAAAATAACTCGTGTATTGAGGAAGTAGGCTAGGCTAGACGGGACCTGTGGTCTCTGGACTCCAGATGAACTGTCATGAGACCCTCACACAGAGGAACATACACACTTATAAGAACATCAGCACTGGGAACTTAGTTCTGATCGTAATTCGCTTTTACACAAATTGAAACACAATGGATTATTCCAGGGGCTGGAAGCCAGCGCCCTGGGTTCTAGTTTATCCTAACCACTTCTCCGTGTCGACCTGTGTCCTCCTGGACCTGTTTTCCCATCTGTGATCTAAGGGAACTGAGGGTCCCAGGCCCACTGTAGAGAATGTGGCAGGTTCTTCATAAAAATCAGCCTCGCTTCAGCACACAGACCAAGGGAAATTCACTTGAACGTCTAGGGAAAGTCACTGTGGTGTTATAAACCACTCTTCACCCATGAACGGGGTGTTTGGACAAGGAAACACCTGCTAATTAAAAGCTGGGACCTCCAGAAAAATCCCTGAAGGATCTTGCAGGAGAGAGAAGCAGGTAGTGCTTTGTGAGTTCTGTCTTAGCCAGTTAAAGGCGCATCTCTGAAGCAGGCCTTCTTAGCGAGTTAAAGGCGGATCCCAAAGCAGGCCTCCTCCATCGCCGCTTCCCTCATGGTTACCACCACCCCGGCCGAGCTCTGGGGAGGAGGTGTGAGGGGAGGAAAGGCCTGCTTGCACAGCACCCCGTGAGTTCTAGCTGACCTGATGCATTTTATTTGTGTTCTTTGGAGGACCCAGCTTGATCTTCCTTTCTGGGATGTCACAGTGCATTAGAGAAAGGAAAAGCACTTTTTTCAAACAACGCAGAGCAAACACAGTTCCCTGGTGGCTCGGATAGTGACTGTTATCTTGAGGCTGCTAAGTTACCAGTAGTGGTGATGGCTGGACAGGGTGGCACGCACCTTGATCCCAGCACTTGGGAGGCTGAGGCAGGAGGGTCGCAGGTTCAAGGCTAGAAGTGGTAAATTTGTGAGAGCCTGTTTCAAAATTTAAAAAAAAAAAAGTGCCTGGGAGTGCAGCTCAGAGGTAGCGTGGCCTCGTTTCAGTCCTCCAGTACCACAAGAAAAAGAAGAGAAGACACAGTGGTTATGGGCAGCGGCTAACCCGGAGTGTCTGGACACGACGGAGCTGTGTTGACGTGGGGCAGGGGTCATTTCATTGACTTCTCCCCACATCTCGAGGCGGCAGCTGAACCTGCACGCCACACACTTTGCTTTAAATCTTCATGGGGTGGGGTCTCTGCGCTCCGTGACTGATAATTCTTCCAGCATTAACCTGACGATGTGCTTTTGCTCCGTTCAAGTAGGGATGGCTGCCGATGCTTTGCCGTCGTGTTTCCATCTTAACCGCTTTCATTTTGAGCCTCACGTAAGTTCACACCTCTGGCACCTCGCCGGGAGGAGGCTGCATACGTGTCCCGGTGCCTTTCGATTTTGCAAGGAGTTACACACACCTCACTGACTTGGTGACCTGTGGCGTGGAAGGGGAATGCTCACTGTCCTTTTTGCATCCTGCTGTGCAAAGGACCGGTCTCTGGCAGGAAGCATCATGCAGGCACGAGTAAACTCAGGTGGGAAGGGGCCAGCCTGCCGTTCCTGCGTCTCACTGAGCTAAGGTGGACGACTTGGATGGCCCTTCTCTGTCCCGATTCCCTGCACGAGGCTATTTACAAGAAGCTCGCAGTGCTAACTGTAGTTCACCTGTGTCTTTGTTGTCAGACCACAGAGGAGGATCCCAGCCTGGACCCAGAGCCTGCCTCAGAAGACGCCGTGGAAGAAGTAACTATATGCGTTTTATTATCTCATGATTATTGGGGGAGACCAGCCTGGAAGGTGGGGTGGAGGCGGGAAAGGGAAGCTTGAAATTAGTGGCCAGGGAGTTGTTTTAGTGAAGTGCAGGTCAGTGTATGTACACACACACACGTATGCACAGATATATATCACATGCATATTATATGTGTATTATATATATTATGTGCATATTATATGTGTATTATATGTATTATGTGCATATTTTATCTGCTACCACAAGAGGAGTATTCAGAGCCCAGGAAGAAAGACCGCAAGCCACGGTAAAGCGCCCGCTCTTCTGGTTTGGACTCTTTTTGGAATAGAATGTGATGTTAGTCAGCAGGCGTGAGTCTATCCAGCAGGGGCCTAAAGGGAGGGAGTCACACAGCCCCGCTCTGGCAAGCTCTGAGTGTTACCTGAACTCTGGGATCCTGGAGGCTGTGTCTGTTTGCAGGGAAACCACCTTTCTAGCAGGTGTGGGGGGAGATGGAGGAGCTGCAGGAGGAGCCAAGAGAAGGGGTAGGGGAGTGGGCTGGTAATGGGGTGCAGGAGCCAGGCAGGGGTCGCTGGAGCACACTTTCCCGAGGGGAGAGTGCAGCCTGTTGCCGGCTGCGTCCCAGGGAAGGAACTCGTCAGGTGACAGCAGCGCATCTATGAGGGAGTCAGCAGACATTGAGGAGCTGATTCCAAAGCTGAGATGGGGCTGGAGTAGGACTCAGCGAAGCTGCCACACTTCTGTTCTCTCCAGGGAAGCAGGGACCATGCAGCGTGGGCAAAGGGAACAGGGCTTAGCACCCTCAGTCCCTCAGCCACTTACCCCTGGGGATCACACAGGTTGTACAATTTGCGACCTTGTTGACTTTTAAAAATAGCTGGGCAGAGCCGGGCATGGTGGCGCACGTTTGTAATCCCAGCATTCGGGAGGCTGAGACCAGAGGATCCGGGTTCGCGGCCAGCCTCAGGTACCTAGTGAGGCACTCTGCAACTTAGTGAGACTCAGTTTCAAAATAAAGAATAAAAAATAGGCCTGGGGATGTAGCTCGGAGGTAGAATGCCCAAGTTCAACCCCCAGTACCGCAAAAAAAAAAAAAAAAAAAAAAA
>PVLC010009091.1:20000-34714 GCA_004027655.1 Graphiurus murinus | reverse complement strand
TCTCCCCTCTTGATCTGTTCACCCCAGAGACCCCCCCCCGGTACCGCCATCTTGCGAGTTAGGATTTCAACCAGTGAGGTTTTGGGGGCCACATTCAGACCACAGCACATGATAATGCTCCCTAGTGCCGCGGCAACTAGCAGAGATTTATGTTAACAACATAGCAAGAGCAAATATTAACAGGATGCCTTTCTGAAGACCTCCTAGTCTCGAGTTATCTTTTACTCCACATTTTTAGTGGAAATCTAGATGCGAACCTATTATAGGAATGCAATTAAAGAACAGCTGATCTCGTTGAGTTATTTTTGATAATGGAATATGAGAGAGTGGAAATTGTTATTTCTTGATGTTCACCTTATCTGGATGACATAAAAACAGTATATTTTTTATGTGTCAAAAAATAAAGGAAGCCGGGCATGGTGACGCATGCTTGTAATCCCAGCATTTGGGAGGCTGAGACAGCAGGATCCGGGTTCACGGACAGCCTAGCTACCTAGTGAGGCACTCTGAAACTTAGTGAGACCCTGTTTCAAAATAAATAATAAAAAATAGGGCTAGGGGTATAGCTTGGAGGTAGAATGCCCCTGAGTTCAATCCCCGGTACCGCAAAAAATAAATAAATAAATAAATAAATAAATAAATAAATAAATAAATAATAATAATAAAAAAAATAAAGGAAGAAGCCGAGCGTGGTGGTGCACATATGTGATCCCAGTACTTGGGAGGCTGAGACAAGAGGATTTCAGGTTCACAGACAGCTTCAGCAACTTAGTGAGACCCTGTTTCAAAGTAATTAAATAAATAAATAAATAAAATAGGGCTGGGGTATAGCTCAGAGGTAGAATGCCCCTGAGTACAATCCCAGTACCACAAAATTGGAGAGCTTCAAATGAATTCAGAGGTATTTTGCAGGACCATCATATTGATATTTCCACACCTTCGTAGTGTTTGTGGGAGTAGCGAAGGCTGGAGAAAAGTGCCTGTTTACTGGATGTTTCTGATCGACGCCACTGAACGTGGACCTGGGTTTTCAGGCCCGCTGCAGGTGGATGCCATTCTGGGGTCCTCTGCAGTCATCGACGGTTGTTAGAGCCACGTTATTCTTCATGTCTCTCCGTGACCTTCAGAGTGGTAATTCATAAGCTCTTATTTCATAAGCAGAAGGATTTATAGCTCAGATAAAAGAGGGAAATTTGGCCACTGAGCTGAGCATAAAAAATGTTCGTATGAACATGTGTGATCATTAAAAAGTCGTCTTCTTTGGGGAAAAACAAATCATTCAGCTCATAAGCTGTGGGCAAACACCATGCAGTGTGGAGGGTTAGAAAGGTAGGAGAGGCTTGTCTTGGGAGCACGCAGGGCCGGAGCATGCTCCATCCTGTGCTTCCCTTTACCAGTGTGGCTTTTTTTGTGTGTGTGGAATTTTTTTTTACCTTTTTGAAAGTACAGAATGCATCTGGGATATTTTGTACATAAGTATCTCAATGTGTGGTTCTCGTCTTGGCTCAGTTCAGCTCCCGGGAAAAAGAACGCTGGTGCAGGTCCTATAGAAAGATTGGAAAGAGGGCAAGAAGTCTGCGTTTGAGTTTGAGTGTTCACACCATATGCTTTTCTTCACTGTTATTGAGAGCAAGTCTTCCTCTCTTACGTTGTACACTCACAGAAGGGTGAACTTAGCCTGAGTCCACCTGAGGCATACAAGACAGGTTCCCTTATATTCTAAACAGCCAACCTGCAGATTCCACCAGGAAACATCTCCTTAAGGGATTATGTGAAGGGGCTCAGTATAGAGACAGACCATAGACACAGAAGGAAAATCTCGGGGCAGAATGTATCCCGTGAGCTGGTATGAGCCCCCTGCTGTGTGAGGCGCTGGGATCCTCCTCGTGGGTGATTTGCATAAAGCAAATTGAATGCTGGGAAGTTATGGTCGCTGAGAAGGGTTAAAGTTTAACGCGCACACTGAAGGTGCGGCTGGCCCGGGATCCACTCTGCAGAGTGAGAGGCCTCGAGGAGCTTCCTGGGGGCCGTGGTGCAGCCTCACTCTGCAGGGTTAATTGAGCGAATTCATCACAGGGCCAGAGGCAGGCTGCTGCCGTGTTGTCTGGGAAACCCGTTTGGTTGCACCAAGAGGACTCGGGCCAACTCCAGCCACGCCGAGAGACTTACGCAGGGACGCGGCAGGCGCCTGCTTGCTCATCCGCGTGGGAGACGATGGCATGTCCGGTGCTGCTCAAGCCGGCACCCCTCCTTGTTACGGGCAGGGGTGCGGGGGAGGAGCTGACAGTCGAGCTGGGAGAGCCAGCGCTCAGGGGCACCCGGCCAGGGGATGCCTGACTTGCCCATTTCCACAACAAAGATGCCAAACCCCTAAGACCCAGCCAGAAGCGAACTCCCGTCTGTCTTATCATCTGTGGTCCCAACACATCTCAGCTTCATCGGTGGCATTGGGCGAGATTTTCATTCCAGAGAAAACCTGTGAAAAACACTGGAATCTGCCATATGCATTTTTAAAAGTGCTTAGATTTTAGGGTTCCATTTGTCAACATTGTAAAGACCAGTCCTCTAAGGGATCACCTTTAGAAAGCCGAGTCAGGGGAGTTGTTACAATATTAGCACATTTTGGCTTTATTTCTTGAGATTGCTGGGTATGTCCCCTCCCTTGCCCATCTTGATGGCAGAACAGAGAGTGTCAGGGTCATGAGGGGTGGCACCAGCGGCCCCTCAGCGGGCAGGAGAGCCGGAGCACCGCTGTAAGCCAGCCAGGGCTCCATGGCTGGGGGTCTCCGGGTGGCTCCTAAGCAGCCGCCAAGGTGGCTCTGCAGTGACCAGACAGCTGCTCAACTTCCCGAGCGGCTGCTGCTTGAGCCTCAACCTCCCGGCTCAGCACAGAGCCGTTCAGGAGGCAAGGAGAGGGCCCGCAGGGGACAGCCAGCCTAGAGCGACATCTGGGGCCTGGGCCAAGGTCAGCGAGCCTCAGGGCAGCCACCTCTGGAGCCAGCACCTTGCCTCTCCTCTCTCTGGAATCTAGACACACGTTCACGACTACCCTCAAAAAAAGAGAGAGAAGAAAAAAAAATCTCAACTGGTTTGAATAGCAATGAGACAAGATGAATAATAATTAAGAGCAATGCAATTACAGCTTAAAGAGCTCGTTAATAGTTCTGAAAGGAGATGAATAAGGCAGTCTTCCAGGCCCTGCTCATTCTCTTCCGTGCTCGTCTGTAAGGCACAGGACGCACCTCCAGGACTCACGGCGACGGCCGCCCTTGGTGTTTGTGTTTCATCCTGTCCAGCAGAGCAGAATCACTCGGTCCTTACCCGAGTCTAGGAAAAGGTAGTGCAAACCTAATGTCCTTTCAGAAAAAGGAACTGCGGCCAAGCCATGGACTGGCCCACGTGTTAAAGTCCAGCCGGGGCGCTCGCAACACTGGCTCCAGGGAACGTTCACATTCACTGAGGCAGAAATGAGACAAAATGCACGATTTTGCAAAGGAAGTTGGTTCAGCTTATTCCTTGGTGTGTAAGAGTCAGTTATTTGCGAGAATCCACAGAAGCAAGGAGGCCGGCTCGGGTCCTCTGCAGACCGTGTCTGCGGGGCGGCTTCTCTCTCGTGAGTGTTCCCCATCACGGATGGACGCGGGAGCTAGTTTGCAGCTCTGTGCAGTCCTGACAGCCTCATTTTTCTGCTTCTGTAATAAAGTCAGTAGGCGCTGTGTTCCCAGAATCCTTTGTCTGAACATAAAAGGCTCCTCAGCTAGCGTGAACAGGAACGTTCTCCAAGTTGTGGCCACCAGCTGGAGGTGCGGCCTGCGTCTGGAGCAGCAGACCCGCCAGGAGAGCTGTCTGCCCACAGTGGGTTTAGACCGCGCCAGCCGGCGGCCCTGGGGAGGTTCTCTGTCCCCAGGGGCATGGGCACGGCCTCTGTGGCCCGGTGACTTTGTGGGTGGTCTTCCAGTGGGAATGGGTTCTCCAGGGAAATGATGCTCACCTGTCACAGCCAGAAGCCACCTGTGCTGAGTGGCCGCTGAACGGGAAGCATAGCACCTCGCCAAACCGTGCCCTCCTTGTGCCCAGTGGGCACGGTGGCAGGTTGCAGGAGGCCGAGACCACTCGGGGTCCTGAGTCTTCCTGCATTTGACCCCTGAGGCATGGCGGTATCGCTGTCCTGCCTGCTGAGCAAGCAGGGTGTCCCTGCCTGCCTTGCAGTGTGCTCTGGGCTGTCATCGCCTTCAACCCTCCTGAGCCCTGGACAGTGGAGGGGGGAGGCCTGTTGCTTCCCCTCCGTGTTTCAGATGTTGAAATCGAAGCATCCGAGCCGGGTGTGGTGGTGCACGCTTGTAATCACAGTATTCTGGAGGCTGAGACCGGAGGATCCGGGTTCGCAGCCAGCCTCAGCTACCTAGTGAGGCACTCTGCAACTTAGTGAGACCTGTTTCAAAATAAATAATAAATAACAGGGCTGGTGGTATAGCTTGGAGGTAGAATGGCCCTGGGTTCAATCCCCAGTACCGCAAAAAAAAAGAAAAGAAAAGAAAAAAGAAATTGAAGCATCGGCAATGATGCTATTTGCTAAGTGTGGCAGCAAATCCAGGAACAAGGGAATTCCAAGCAAAAGCTTTTCCTACAGACACAGTTTCTAGAACCACTGGTTTCCCCTAATGCACCTAATGTTGGGGGCGATTTTTGGTGAAGGGAACCTGGGCATGGGTCATACCTGGGGACCCGGTCCTTTCCTTCTCTCTACCCTCCAAACAATGTGGCCCGAGCTCTGGTGACCCCGCGGCCCTGCCCGGGGGGCTGTACCCAGCCCGTCCTGCTCCACACACAGGGGGCTCACTCCGGGAGGCCCGTCGCCCGCAGCCCGTTTCCAGGTGACCTCTGCCTCCTGCAGCTGAGCCATCCCGGAGGCGCCCGCCCAGCCAAGGCCACAGGAGCTCACAGACTGTTGTTGTACTGGGACTCTCTTTTTGTGTGTGTGTGTGTGTGGGGGGGCTGGGTAATGAACCCAGAGGCATTCAACCTCCAAGTTATACTCCTCCCACCCCCCATCATTTTTCCAACAGTCTGTCTTAAGTTGCTGAGGCTGGCCTCCAACCTGGGATCCCCTGGCTTCAGCCTCCCAAATACTGGGATCGCAGGCATGCACCACCACTCCCACTGGTTATACTGGGATTCCTCTTCCTTTTCTCTTTCCAAAATTCTCTCTTCTCTTTTCAAATTAGAAAAACATAAAATTCTTTTTTAAATGTATTCATGACACGGCAGGATGGCTGGGGATGCTTTTGAAAACTACGCCCCTCATGTTTTGGCTAATATGCCTGTCATAGGTGGATATATTATTGAATTATAAGCATTACAACAGTTCCTCATATTTTTTTAATCCCAAATGGATAATTTGAATAATTATGATAAGAAACAAGATGTACACATTTAATTGAGTAGATTTTCTTCTGTCGATTATGCTCTGTTTGGTAAGATGCAAGGTATCAGCTAGAAAAATGTACAGTTGATTATTTTTCAGATCTTTTAGGTGATAAAAAGGAAGATGAAGCAGAAGGCCTTTGTAACACACGTGCAGCTGGAGCTGGGCTTGGAGACACAGACTTTGCAATCTGTGTGAGTCACAAAAACTCTAGAGAATCAGCAAAACATATTTTTTCCAGGATGCAATACCAAAACACCCCACAGTGCCAAACACACATACACAGAGCATCCAACCGGCATCACGGGGTGTGTCACTGCCCCGGGGCTGGAGGCAGAGGCTTCTGTGGCAAACGGAGGACCTGGTCCCCAGACCCGGGTGCCTTCCACCCAACGCAGGATGGCCGGGCAAGCTAGACTCGAGATGCAGACACAGATGCGAAGGGGGAGGGCGGGAGCATGAACGAGACGCGGCTCAGCGCTCACAGTCTATTCGGGGATTCAGACATAGTAGTGCAGATTTCCAAATCTCCAGGCAAATACGACAAGGAGACGCAGCGACTTAGTTCCCTTCCCGGCACGGTCAAGGTCTCCTGGGTCCTCTGAGCGCAATGCCCCACTGCCTTGAGCATCCCAGCTCCCGGGCTGCGCATCTAGCTCAGCCGAGGGCCCCGTCTTCCTGTCTCCCTTTTCATGCTTCCAGCAACTGTCTGCTGGGCTGCAGCTCTGTGCCTGCACGTGCTCAGTGCCCGTGATTCTGCCCTAGAGACGACACCGAGGTTCTGCCAGCCTGGATCTTATACGTCAGTGTTCTCCCAAACGAACAACCAAGCCCGCAGGATTGGTGCCTGCAGTGTAAATGGTACGGAGGAATAAACCAGGCAGCATGGAGCTTTGGGGCAGGGCCCGCATGGCGGCTGGTTCCAGATGTTCTCCAGCACATGGTGCTGAGCCTGGGAGCTGAGGATCTGGTAGGAACCCACGGAATGGCACAGATCTGCCAGAGTTGGTTCAAGACAGAGCAGCTAGCCACCGCCCACCTGCGCAGCCCTCGCCCCGTCAGCCCCTGTTCCTTATGTGAGTGGGCACAGGTGTCACCGTCTGGCTGTCAGTGGAGGCTTGGCAGTGTGCTACTGCAGCAGCAGTCCCTCGAGCGCCCGCCCGCCCGTGTCAGGGTCCTCTCTGGCTGACCACCGCCGCGGCAGCCCTCCCGATGCCACGTGCCTCAGGGGAGGGGGGCAACTGCTTCGGGCAGGTGGGAGAGTCATTGTTGGGGTGAGGTGGAAAAAAGAAAGGAAAAGAAAAGACAAGAGCTGTCATCGCTGACCTGTTGGGTTTCTGTTTCTGCTGTTAGGATTGTATTCTTCCATTCTGGTGCTTTCCCAGCTCACCCAAATTCAGCCTTTGGTGAGTGCTAATCGGTATCACTGAGGCATGATCTTCCCACGGGCCAGGGCCACAGTAGCTCCGATTTTTATCCACTTACGTGTTCAATAAGTATTTCAGGATCCGTCCTGAAAATGGAAGCTTAGAAGTAGTGGTGATGAAGCTTTGGGTGGCGCTGTACGGTGGAAGTCGTGGCTACGGTATGAAATGCACGGGTGACTATTCACAAGATTAACCATGACTGTGAGAGGCCACCCTGGTGGACACTCCCGAGATGGTCGCATGTGTGCATTCCCCTGGCTGCTGAAACGCATTTCCACAAGGCTAACGGCTTAAAGCCACACAGGCACATCATCTTACAGGTCTGGGGTCCGAAGTCTAGGACTGGGGTCAGAGCAGCGTCCCTCTCCAGAGCCACAGGCTTCCCTTTACAGCCTGGAGAGCAGCCCGGGTTCCTGGCTCCTGGTCCCTTCCAGGACAGCGGTGGCCATCTGCTCTCAGCTTCTGGGGGCACTTCCTAATCTCTGCTTCAGACTCTGCTGCCTGTAATGAGGACCCCAGGGGTCTCAGTCCACATTATCACTGCTGTAATCCAAAGCAGCAGGCCACGCACCTCAGAGGAAGGAAGATTTACTTGCTCACAGTTTTTTGGAGATTCTGGGTTCAACTTATGGGAAGCCCGGATCTGGAGCCCGGGGAGCCCAGGTCATTGTGATGGGAAATGGAGAGAAAAGAAGAGAAGAGAAAGAGAGAGGGGGGGGGATATGAGGGGGGTGGAGGACAGGAGGTAGGGAGAGAGAAGGAGAGGGAGAGGGAGAAGAAGAGGGAGAGAGAGAGAGAGAAGGAGGAGGAGGAGGAAGAGGAAGAGGAGGAGGAGGAGGAGGAAGAGGGGGAGGAGGAGACAGGAACTCTCTGCTCTCATCATGGAAGCTGGAAGCAAGTAGGCAAGCAAGTAAGCAAGGAATCAAAGACGCAGTCCCCACGGCCGCACCCCCAGGGCCCTTCCCTCTCAGGCTCACCCCACTGGCATAGGTTGCTGATGAGACTACAATCCTCATGACTTAACTATCTCAACCCCGAGCTCCTTGGGGGACCTTCTGTATCTCCTCAGAACACTGCATATTCTGTTAAGTGCCCCAGACACTCAAGGCGGAGCTCCCCACTCTGAGACCCTGAGTCACACCTACAAAGTCTCTTCTGTATTGCACAGTAATCCCGCCTTGTCTGCTCTTCTCCCTTCTGGGGTTTCAGTTATGCACACTCAACTGCGGCCTGAATACATCAAAAGGAGTACTCCAGAAGTACACAGTCATGGGTTTGAAGTGGCTGGCCATTCCGTGCAGCATGATAAGGCCTCAGGCCGTCTTGCCCGGCCCTCTCTGGGATGGGAGCCTCCCCTTTGCTCAGCACATCGCAGTTTCTAAGCTGCCCGCATTGCTGGCTACTTAACAGCCACCTCCATCCTTAGACCAACTGTCCTAGTATTACTGGGCTCATGTTCAAGTGACCCTATTTTACCTAATAATGACCCCAAAATATGAGAATAGGGAGGCTGGCAATTTGGGTATGCCAAAGAGAAATGCTTTTTTAAATTTAAGTGAAAAGGTGAAATTTTAGCCCAGGTGTGTGTGTATAGGAATCAGAATATGGTGTGTCGGTGCGGTACTAGCTGTGGCTTTGGTATACGTTGGAGGTCTTGGCCCTTGCAGATGGGGAGGCGACTGTAACACACCCAGAGGCTCCAGGGCCTGGCAGGTGAACGTTTTTGGGGCTGTGATTCCATCTGCGCAGTGGTAATGTCTATAGAACGTCTGGTCTGTCTAGAGTCAAAAGCCATAGGGACTGGGAACTAAAAGTCCTAAGGATACACCGTACCACGCACTTCATGGCTGTGTCATGACCAGAAGAAACCAACTGTAAAACATGTTTCTTGGGGGCCTTGGGGGATTCTGAACACGAGTAGGTTACGCTTTTGTAGCCTTTTGGTTTTTGTTTCTTGTTAATATTTTTTCTGCAGGAGTATTTTAGGTGAAGTGCATGAACCATTGTGTCTCCTCCATCTCCCACGCGCGCAGCTCAGGAAGAACGTTTTCCTGTCTGAGTGCGGTGTCCTTGTCAGCGACAGGTTGACACTTCCCTCTCGTCCTCTCCACAGCCATGGCCTGAGGAAGGTCAGCCCCACTTCCCTGGCCAGGTTAAAATCTACCTGCCCTTCCTTGCATGCTGCTGTGCTTCCTTGAAGAAATCAAGCACAGCTAAATTGTCGCTCCTTTGGACAGACCTTGATTTCTAACTGTTAATTTTAGCAAAAAGCCTTGGCCAGGGACTCTCTTCTACGAGGTTTCCAGAGACTGAGGGACTGGGCCCCTGACTCAGGCGCTCGTTCCTTGGAATGTTGGATCTGTGATGTAGGGCCTTTGCCAATGAGAGCTTGCTCACGTGGTCAGTGTTGATTTTGTGTGTTTTAAACATGAGTAAAAACTAATTCCGAAGCTCATTGTGAGTTAGGAAAAACTCTTCTTAATTTCCGTTTCTCACCTGAAAGCTGTATTTTTATTCTGTAGATAAAGCGATTTGGACAGGTTGTTGGTAGAAGGCAAATGACCGACCAACTTCAACAAAAAGCTTTGGCATTCCAGTTCTGCTCGGGGACGTAGAAAACCTCAAGAGAACATTGTCAATAATGAAAAGGAGCTGGGTAATCTCCAAGACTGTGGTTTCTCTTGAGCTCGTCACACAGTGAGGTGACCTGGAGAGCTGCAGCCTTCACCAGGAGCCAGGAGCATGGGAACATCAGCTGTTGAACCTGTGGCAGAGAGCTGGTGGAGAAGGCCTGCACCTCAGGATGGTAGAAAGAAGGTGGTCAAACGTGGGTGGCGTGCCAGCTCCAAATCCAGGAACCCCAGACCCGGGGGAGTCCACGGTCACCCCCAGCTCTTCCCCCCGGCCTCCTGTGGACACATGCAGGAGAGTGGGGCAGGGCCCGAGGGAGCCCCGCTCCACGATGCAAAGGCAGAAAACCCCAGCTAGTTCCCAGACTTGCTGTCACATGCTGCAAAGCCCAGAGCCACTGGGACAGGTGAGAGGGCATCGCTGTGGGGGAGAGGCAGAGGTTAAAGTCAGCCACACTAACGGAGGGCCAGGACCTCCATCTCCTGCACACACTGCAACTACCAATCAGTACCTGAGTAGCAGGTAGCCGCAGTCCACTGTGGGTCCAGGGAAAGCTTTGTGGAACCCGCAGGACCTCCATAAATAATAAACAACATGTGATAAAAAAATTATCTAAAACACGTACTAAAACAAAAAAAATAGAACAAAAGAACCCCACCCATTGTCAGAACTGACTCAGGTGCTGGAATCAACAGACAGGACCTTTAAAAGAACTACGGTGAATGTAGTAAAAGATCTAGTAGGGAAGGTGGGCAGTGCGCATGCACAGATCGGGAGTTTCAGCAGAGGTAAGAACCATAAAGATGAGGCAAATGCATGTGCTGGAAACTCTTAAAAGTGATGTCAGAGAGGAAGTATTTTGTAACAAGCCTGTTAACAGATTGGACACAGTAGTGGGAAAAAACTCAAAGTTTGGCAAGTAGAAAATATTTAAACCATATAGTCTTATATCTATTAAAGATACTGAATTTCTAGTTAAAAACCTCACCACACAAAGCTTTGAAGACTAGATGGACTCATTAGTAAAGTCTATCAAGCATTCCAGGAAGAAACAGTACCAATTCTACACAAGTGAGAACGAATAGAAGAGAAAGAGCACTTGCCTGCTTATTTAATCAAGACAGAATTGCCCAATACCAAAACCAGACATGAACGTAGAAGCAAAGTTGAATCCATCAAAATACAAGGAGAATAACATAACCAAGTAGAAATTATTCCAGGAACAAAAATTTTGACATTTGAAAATAAGTTGATGTAACTTACCATGTTAACACACTGAAAAGGAAAACTGACCATCTCGGCAGATGCATAAAAATTGCTTGACAAAACTCAAAGTCTATTCCTAATAACCATCGTCAAATTAGGAATAAAAAGGCACATTTGGAGCATTATAACATGCTCCTACAAGCTCAATGGCCAACATCATGCTTAATAGTGAATGACAATGATTTTATCTCAAGACCGGGACAAGGATGTCCACTTGAACCACTTCTATTCAACATAACACTGGAAATTATTGGTAACGAAATAACAAGGAAAAGAACGGGAAATATAAGCCGTGCTAATTGGAAAGGAAGATGTTAAACTGCCTCTATTTGCATACAACATGATTATTTACATAGAAGATTCCAAAATTATGTGCAAAATAGTCCACTGAGACTAATGAGGTTAGCAAGGTTGCAGTATATAAGATAGATATAGAAAAGTTAGTTGTATTTGGATAAGCAACAAATATTAGAAATTAAGCTAGCTGTGGTGGCACACAATTGTAATCCCAGTACTTGGGAGGCTAAAACAGGAAGGGCACAGGTTTGAGCCCACCTCAGCAACATAGTGAGACTCTCAGCAAGCTAGCAAGATCTGGTTTCAAGTAAAAATTGGTTTTCAATTGAAAAATGGGGCTAGGGGCATAGCTCAGAGATAGAATTCCCCTGGGTTCAATACCCAGCACCACACACCTGAAGGAAGGAAGGAAAATTAAAATGATGTACAATCACATCCAAAACATTAAACACTCAAGAATAAATATTACAACATATGTTTAAGTTTGTGTACTAAGTACAAAACACTGTCAAGATATTCAAGAGGACTTTAATTAGGACTGAATATTCAAGGAATTAGAAAATTCAAGAGGTGAAGGTGCCACCTTTCCAAACTGATTTTTTTTTTTTGAGATTCAGCACAATCTAATCAAAAACCTCAGCACTTTTTCTCATAGAATTTGACGGCTGGTTCTTGTATGGATGTGTGGAAGTCATAGAGGAGCCAAAACAACTTTGCAAAAGAAGAATAAAGCTGGAGAACTCACGCTGCACATTTTAACATCATAAACAGAAATGAAATAGTAATATTGGCATAAAAACAGACTTATCAACCAATGGAGTGAATAAAAAGAGGCTCATGTTTACCATCAATGGACACAGATGCCAGGTGATTCAATATCATCTCTTTAATGAGTGGTGTTTGAAAAGGTAGATATTAACAAAAAGACAAATCTTGACACTTGATTACAAAATTTACCAAAGTAACTGGACATGTATCATTGACTGACATGTGAGAGCTGAAATAATATCACTGATGGGAGAAACATACTTGGTTTAGTCAAAGGTTTTTTTAGCAAGACACAAAAAGCATGATCCCTAAAGGAAACATAAATAAGTAGGACTTCACAAGAACAAGGGCTTCTGTCCTGTAAAAGACATTGTCAGAAAAATCAGTAGGCTGGCCAGACTGGGAGAAAATGTTTTCAAAACATATAACTGATAAAGGAGTAATATCCAGATTACATAAAGAACTCTTACAACTAGATAATAAGACAGTACCCAATTTTAAAAATTGGCCAATATTATAAACAGACAATTTAACAAAGATGCAAAAATGGCAAGTGAATACATGAAAAATCTCTCCCATGGTTAGTCACTTAGAAAATGAAAATTAAAACCGCAGTGAGGAACCACTGCGTACCTACTAGAGTGGCTAAAGCTCAGCAGTCTGACAATATTAAGTGCTGACAAAAGTGTGAATATCAGGCTCGCCTCTGTGGTTGGCTGGGCTGCACAATGACACAGGTACTTTGGAAAACAGTGGAGCTGGGTCTTATGAACGTAAGCACACACTTACCATATGGCCCAATAATTTCACTTCTTTACTCAAAAGGAATAAAAATATATGTCTGCAAAAGCCCCACATGTGGACATTTATATGTAGCAGTTTTACACACTCACTCACTCACACACATACTCTCTCTCTCTCTCTCTCTCTCTCTCTCTCTCTCTCTCTCTCTCTCACATACACACACACACTCACACACCAAAACCAGCTCAAATGTTCCTCAACTTGTAGATAGAAAACAAATTGCATAATACTTCTACAAATGGGATTCTTCTCAGCGATAAAGGGAAAAAAAGCACAGGTGTGTACAGCCCCCCCTGTGTGCATGCCTTTGAGATGCACACACCCTGTGTGTGCATCTCAAAGGCATGAGGCTAAGACTCGAGATCCTGCATGCTGCATGTTCTACTTCTGCGTGACCAGCGGGTTCCAGGAGCTGTGGGCTGCAGGAGGAAGCTGACCACCCAGGCGCACCAAGGACATTTTTGAGTAGAGGAGATGTTCCACAGCTTGGTTGTCATGGTGGTTACACGACTGCATGACTTTGTCACAATTTACTGATGTAAGTTATCCTGTAAGTAAATTACACTTTCAGGAAAGCTGACTTCAAAAAATATAAACCCTGGAGAGTTACAGTTTCAAAGAATGCATAATAAAGGAGGAGTCTATATTCAGTCACAAATGCTATTAATTTGGGGCCCATTAATGTGGATTGTAGGTAGTTGAATCTTTGCTTTTCCTGACCCTTTATTGGGTAAAGAAGAATGGACTCTCATTAGAACACCTGGCTGTGAATCTATTTCTTTCATCTTTTCTAAAGCTTCAGTTTCATCTTTTGTGAGGATATTTGCACAGTCGACTGTATCCAGTGATTCTGCGTCACGGATTCAGCCAACCGCAGGGTGAAAATACTGAGAGAAAACTGCATCTGTACTGAACATCTCCAGGCCCTTTCTTGTTATTTTTCCCTAAATGATACAGTCTAACAGCTACTTAGGTAGCATTTACCTTGTGTAAGTTATTGTAAATCACCTAGAGATGATGTAAAACATACAGATGCTATACTTTGGATGGGAAATGTCCCCCAAACCTCATCCTCCAGAGACAGCCATGTTGGGAGGTGGGTACCCGGGAATATGGCTGAGTAGAGTGTGTGCACGTGTGCACGTGTGCGTGTGTATGTATGTGCATGTGTGTGTGCGCGTGCATGTGTGTGTATGTGTGCACGTGTGTGTATATATGCATGAGTGTACAGACATGTGCGTGTACACGTGTGTGCACATGCATGTGTGGATGCATGTGTGTGTCTCAGCTCCACCCAGATGCGGTGTCTGGCTCTGACCCTCTGTCTCCAATCCTTTTGTGCTCTCTCTGCTCTCCACCCTGGGCATCATCCTGCTCAGCAGCCAACATAAAATGGAACGCGCGCGCACACGTACACACGCACACACACACACGCACACACGCACACGCACACACACACGTGCACACACACACGCACGCACACACACACAGGCACACACACATGCGCGCACACGCACACACACATGCACACACACACGCACACACACGCGCGCACACACACACACACGCTGAAATTTCCAGATCCATAAGCACGTAAGTCTTCCTTCTTCCTTCGTCTAAGTTACACGTCAGGTGTTTGCATCACAGAGGTGAGAATACAGGCTGAAACAACAGGAAATGTTACGTGCAAACACCCGTCTTGTCATAGCAGGGACTTGAGCATCACGGATCCTGGCATGCATGGGGGGTCCTGGACCCGAACCCCCATGAAGGCCAAAGCACCCGTGTCTAGCTCACGGCTGTGGGGATGAGATGAGGTAACGCCATACCAGAGGCTAGCTGCAACAAACATTCGACATTGTGATTATTTGTGTTAAGGGAGAAGAAGGTTGCTGAATATCTTAATTAGGCAAACTGAATTGCTCTTACATAAGAGAGCAAGCTGTTTTCCAATACATTGGCACGATCTATCTGCGATGAGACATTTTAATAGGAGAATTATAAATACAATTTGCTCCTCAAAGTCTTGGGATGAAGTCTTGGATCAATGGTTTTCTCTTCCAGCATTGAGTTCCTTTCAGTGTGAGTGCTTGAAA